>CANUEX010149737.1:0-10616 GCA_948099535.1 Jatropha multifida | reverse complement strand
TAAATCACTTTATAAATGTCATAAAAGAAAGGGGCTTTCTTGCTTCAGCATGTGAGGGAAATGCCCCGGGTACCGAAGTTAGCGGCTTTAGAGATAGGGGCGAGGGCATTAGATCTCAACTTGAAGTAGAGGAAGACCGTACAAGGCTAACATCTGCATCGTATGATTAGCTGGATTAGTATGATCTAGCCTCTTGGAATGGGGCACAAGAAAAGAAAACCTACTTTTGAAGCTAGAAAAAATAGGAAACAGAAGCACATTGTGGGTCTGGGTAAGTAATAGAACCTCTTTGACTACCTCTTCTAAATAGATATGGAGTCTTCATCCTCTGGATTAGTTTGTTAGTCCAGTCCATCAGGTCAATTAATTGCCATTGCAATGTAAGAGTAAGAAATTGATTATCCTCTCTCTCATACTGTAGTAAGTACATTCATTCCTGTCTTTGCGACTGGTTCTTCCCTAGTCTGGCCAAGGCAAGCTATGCCAAGTCTAGTTGAAAAGATCCTTTGCTTTGTGTAATCACCGTAGGACTCTCCTATCTTCCAGTCTCCCTTTGTCCTTTCCCTCAAGTTATTTATTTCTTTGTCTGTAGCATCAGATAAGATATTAATGATTATGGAACTCACAAAAAGAAATTGAGTCTTTCCTGTACTCTGTACAGGGGGTTCTTAGTGACGTCCATCGTGCTTTATCCTAAAAAGATATAGACACTAAAGTCTAGGTACAGTACACAGAGGCGATGGAATGGCCAGAAAGACTGATTTGACATTCCAAACCAAGAAGGCAAGGAAGGAAAGGATCACCAACTATCTGTTAAACAGCTTCTTAAGATCATTCTCTGTTTTCTTTATCAATCGAGGTCCAGTTCCCGATGATCAGTTTTTGTTTCCCATGACCATTAGATCCCTTTGGAGATCAAGTCTGTTTGAATGTTCTTCAAAGGAAAAATAAACCCCATGGAGACGTCATTCCGGGTTCTACTCTAACACGCTCAGAGGTCAAGAAATTACTCCTACTTCAAGTATGATCCACACTCCGATGCTTTAGCTGACTTTGATGCAAATACTTATGCCCGAGAGTGCCTATGTATGTAACTAGAGTTTTTGTTTAGGCCTGGGAGAACCTTGACCTAAGGTTGGGGCTTTCTTCAAATGATCATTGGGCTTTATTCCCTCTCAGCGGATGATTCAATAGCGGATTCCCCAAGAAAGTCCCTCCCTCCTTCTTATCTGTAAGTTGAGTGAGGGTTTAGGCTTTCTGAACTGCTATGCCTAATCAAGCTAAGACTTTTTTCTTTCCCCCTACTACTATAAAAGCATTCCTACTGTAACTAACCGACTCAAAGCATTACTTCTTAACTGGCTTATGGGTGTAGTAAGAGAGATCTCTTTAATATGATATTCCATCCCTCACTGACAGGAATTGCTACTTTAAAGTTAAACAAGGGAAAAGACTCACTAGGAAACACGAGTGAGAAGAACGAAGAACAAGGAAGGATGAGCTAGTAACATCTTTTAGCAATTCTAAAACACTAACGTCTAGCTTCAACTCAGAGCAGCTAGAACTACCCTTGGATCATTCGATATTAGAGCCTTCTCCAAAAGAAAGATGAGGAAGTAGTAGCCATTCTTGTCTTAGCTTAGGATGAGTTCATAGGCATAGTACAGGTTACATAGTCAGAGTGAAAAAGATCTAATGTTCCAGATCTAGATTCGCTAAGAGGAAGTAGAAGGACGAAGGACTCGGAACAGCTCCAAGAGAGATTTGATTTAGGCTGCAACCACCAAAGCTGGATTGCTTGACTCTTGCCTTTAACCATACCGAAGTAGGCTACAAGCTTCTTTGGGCATTAGCTTCAATAAAGAAAAGAAAAGATCAAAAGGAAATTACTTATAGTATAATAGCGACAATCATTGACACTACTTCTTACTTCTTAGACGTGATTGCCCCATAGTAGGAGGTTAGTTTTTTGCCGGTTCAGCAATGGGATGACTTTACTATTGATGAAAAAAATCACGGAGTTTTATGAAGTATAAAAAATTCTGTAAGTGTTTCGCTAGTGGTAACATCATTGATGCCAAAAAAAGACGGTAAAATGCTCAACTGTCACATTTGAATGGGCGTTTAGAGCTCAAAACTGCTTGATGCCAATTTTACGTGGAAAATGTAAACTTTTGAGATTTCACTTATTAGGAGTAGGAAATGGTACAAGGACCAAGGGCACACAACCACAACAGCCCCAAGAAATTATTTGAACTGGTTTTCTCTTTTCCCTTATTTAGGAGGGGCAACTAACCAAAAACTATAGGTCGTACGATAGACCGAGGTGATTGAACTACCTTTGATGTTAGAACATCCTAAATTAATTGGTACAGGAGCAAGGGTGACTTCACTTGAGCTAGGGGTTGGTCCTGCTTTTGGATATAACTATTGTTGAGGCGCGCCCTTTGGTCTTTGTCTTTAAAAGAATGGGCCCCTTTTTGGGTTGAGCAAAGTCCTTTCTTTTGTCCGTACTGAGCTGCTACAGACTTCGGTCAAGGAGACTGTGGTATGGTAAAGGAATCCTATCTCTTGTAGCTATTGCTATTTTGCGAAAAGATGTTGTAGAATGGCTTTTATCCCAGTCCTACTGTTAGGGCGAAGTTGATAGATTAATGAAATCTTCCCGCAATGAAATGATAATTCAAAGAGGAGCGGCCCAAGAGGAAAGCAAAAGTATTCATTTGAAAGGGAAATGGTTGTTGGGCAGTTAAGGCTTGGATAATGTAAACCAATCTGTTGAGCTATGGACGCTTTTGTCCCTGCTTAAAGATGAAGCACTCAGTTCCTTCAGTCATTCCTGCCCCCCCAATCCTTCATTGGAGCTAGGGGTTTTTTAAAGATAAAATCTCCTTTCTTTTCTTTTTTAAATAGTCATATGGCGGGGCCAGGGAAAGGGCTTGTTACCTGATTGCCCTAAGGCCGAGGAAAGCATCTCATTAGCATGGACTTGACAAACTGGGGCTTTAATGAGGTACAGTCTTTAGAGATCGACCGAAGTTCATTACTTCTTTAATAAGGAAAGGAAATAGCCTTTCTTCTCTCTATTCGATATTCATAGTTTTGCTTTCCTATAGTAGCTCGAAATCACTGATTGTTGGGTCAATGCAAAGTAGCATTCAATTCTGGGAAGCTCTAGGTCAGAGGTGAATAACCCGACTGCGCATTCAGGGTTGGTTAGGTGAGTGTGATTCTGGTACTATAGCTCTGTCTTAGCTCTTTAAGTAAAAATGAAGAGCATCAAACCGCGAAAAGAAAAGCTTCTTTCCCGAATGGGAGAACACATAACCTTTTTTCAGGAATGCGACTTACTAGGGCTTCGATTGACTAACGCACCTCTGTGTTCTCATTTCCTCCGCGTACTGCTCTTTTATAATTTCCTTCACTTGCACTTCAATCAAACCTACGGGAATCCATTATACATTGGTTATGAGATTTGATTCCCTTACGTTAGTTTAGAGAAAAGAATATAAGCTCTGGGCTCTATTAAAGATTCTCATAAAACATTTGCTCGCAAGGGCTTTTTATTCAGTTAAAGTGTGATTCTGATAGAACAATCACTCGAGCTTCGTTCTGTCTGTGTTGTTCCTGCTCTCTCTGTTTGCGCTGCCCCTTTTCTTAGAGTAAGCGCTCGTGGTTGTAGCTAAGAAGAGTAGCGCGCCGCAAGGTAAGCATAAAAATCAAAAGCGTATGGAAGGGGAGCTATTTTATAATATCTTTTTCATGTCATATTACAAAGGGGACTACGATTTTGATACACAAAAAATCGTAAGAGTATAAAATGGTTGATCTAGTACGACGTCAGTCTTATCTATCTTCCCTGAAGACAGTCTTCCTTAGCTTATAGGCATACCTCTATCTTCCTCTATGTTTATGAAAATTGGCTTAGTGTTCAATTCTTTCTCTCTTCCCTAGCTTCAACTTAGTCAGAGGGTTAGAAGTAATATTTACTTTCTCAAATAACCTAAAGGAAATCACTGGCCAACCACAAGTAGCTAGAACCTATGGTCTAGCACTACGCTGGGGTCTTAGAATCAACCTTCCGCCTTTATACAAGACTTGCTTAACTGAATTCCTAAACTTCTTTCTAAATACGTTAGATTAGACGTACACAGACTTCCTTTATCTGACATGACTAATGCTCTTTCTTCTTTTGTTAGCTTTTTTGCAACTACCTTATCTCCATTTCACCTTCCCTTCTAAGATGATATGCCCTCAGTTTAGAATCAACCCCTACTTGATTCGCTTCCCTTCATTATGGCACCTCGCACTAGCTACTACTGGTAGAAAGAAGATTCCCTTAAAGACTCTAGACTAGAGCTTTCAGTAGCATAATACATACACTTTATTACTCCCTCCTTTATTATTCTATATAGTGCAAGAAAGAGTATCATAAAGTAAAGGCTTGAGAAAGAATCCTGGCTACAGTAATTGGCTGGCTAGTTCATTCATGGATTGGCCTACTTGCTAAAGAGACTATCGCACTATCAAAGGCATTATCAAAGATGATTGAATCATACCTTCATTTTGGTTGTGAGCTATTTATCATTCCCTCAAAAGCTGGACAAAATGGGTGATCCGGGTCTAAGACATGGAGCTTCTCTAACTAGCTTTACGGGTCCCTACTTATAAATTAAAAAGAAGGGGGCAACCTTTATTTCAACATCCCTTTTCGGGTATTGGAGCTGGTGAAAACCAGACTAAAGCACTTACTGCCAAAGGACTCTTTTAGTTTAAGCCCCACTAGGATATCTCGTGGAAGTCTGAGTTTTTGGGCAAATAAAGTGCTTATTTTTAGAGTCAAATAGGAACTAGACAGTTTTACATCTGCACCTATTCGCTTTCCTGTAAAGGGACTTAGAAGAGCAAGGCAGGGAAGCTTCAGGGAAGGGTGCTTTCACTTAGGCATATGAATATTCAAGAAAAACATATACATGGAAGAAAGACCATGCCACTGGCAAACCATCATGGCACTGAAACATAACATAGCATAATGGCGAGTAGGAAATATGAATTATTGAAATGCCCACGTTTGACCGTGTCCCCTTCCCTCCGGGCACTCAGGAAGTCCTGTTTGAGCACGAATAAGTGGTTCTATCTTAAGAATATAGGAGTACATCTCTTTTGCTTTGGTGAAGTACAGTTCGAAGCTTCCCCTATATGGGCATGCATTACTTCCATAAGAAGTCAAGGAAGAGAAGACATTTGCCTTACAATGGAAGGTGCGTAGCTAGACTGATAGAGAAAGTACTTATTATATATATATATTGAAAGAAAGGATTATCCAACAGCGATAATACGGTCTTTTATGATCGAATGCGCCCTTTTCCAGCTTGAAAGGAGTCACCCCTTTCTTCAAGCAATTCATTAACGGCTCCTTTTTCATTGACAAAGTTTCGGGTCTCACCTGGGGCTGGCCTTGGCCTATCCTATCTAATCACAAACTGAACCATTTTTCCTTCTCTCGCGGTGTTAAAGAATGAATTAGTTAATCAGGGACTTGCCAAAGCCATCACTTAGAGGCCATTGTTCTCTAACAATTTCTTCCTTTTCTGACCTTTGATGATAGATCCTATGTTGATTAGCTTAAAGTGCCAAATAACGCATTCTAGAAGGCTCTGGCAGTTGAATTGGTGATCAGCATATAAACTATGCTTTCTTACCTTATATGACCTAGAATCTAGTTAGACTGACCAGGAATTTCTATCTCTTAGAACCTATAGTCATATCCCTCTTACCAGTGCTATTTGACTCTCAACTCTCATGGAAATCAATCTATCTATGACCTATATGGATAACTCCCACTCAAAGAAATTTATGTCTTATCCTTCTGCTTGCCTAAAATCCAAGACAAGAGACTACCACGAATGCGGGTCATTTTGAATGCTAGGACAGAAACTACTGTGATGACTCCTACAATGCCAATATTCATAAGTGAATAGTAGCAATGGCTACTGGGATAATGCCAAGAGGGAAGAGGGGAAACTACCTTTATCGTTGGCTTGTGCTTCCATATTTGAAGCTATCCCTACTTGCTTACCTGATTACCTACGAGTGTAAACTATGCCCGCATATTACTTCTATAGGCAATTCTATGGGAAAGTCTTACCGCCTATGAAACCTAGTCGCTTGTTGCCTTATACCTGTGGGTGCCTTGGAAAATTTCAATAGGACTAGGAGTAGGGGGGGTTCGAAGGAATGAAGCAGAAGGGAGCTTGGCTCTCAGTCCCCCAACTAAACATAGCTTACAACTTTCATCGTACTGTGATCTCCAAAGAGCAACTCTTCGCAAAATCTCAAAAGGTGCTGAGTTGGAATCCCATTCTAACTAAGGACTCTTGTGGTTCCAGAGGATCCAGCTATAGGAAAACTCGGAATGGGGAGCCCCCCTTTTTTTCGCCCACTCTTTGGTCTTAAGAATGCTGATTTTAAGAATGAGTGATTGCCCTTCTCCGACCTTTACTGCCCAACCTGAGAGTGGACAACTAATGCATTCCACTTATTGAACAGGGTTCTATGGTCGGTCTGCGACCCTGGATGCCAAAGGTGTCCTTGGGGTGATCTTGTAGTTCCTACGGGGTGGAGACGATGGGGTCGGTCCATGGATTTTCCTTTCTTTTTTCGCATTTCGCTAAAGGGTTGAAGGGAGATAGTGCATCAAGCTATTCACAAGGGCCAACTTGATCCTCTTCCCCAGCGATCCCAGATGAGGGAACCCTAGGAGAGTCGTCGACTCTAACTATCGTCCATGTACGATCCATACTAGATCTGACCAACTGCCCATCTTACCTCTTTTACGTTCTTGACAGCCCATCTTTATCTCAGTAGATTCTTTCAGTGGCATGTTTCGATCCTCTTCCCCATTATTTAGAAAAAGTGAGCCACTGGTTCAAGTACAAGATACTATCATTACCACCTAGACAATTAGACATCCAACCCGTAACCGCAATGATCCAATTGCAAGAGTGGAGCTCTACCAACTGAGTTATATCCCCCCGAGCCAAGTGGAGCATGCACGAAGGAGTCAGATGCTTCTTCTATTCTTTTCTTTGGCACAGCTAGGCCATCCTGGACTTGAACCAGAGACCTCACCCGTGAAGTAAATCATCGCACCTACGGTCCAACTAATTGGGAGAGAATCAATAGATTCCTTTTCGGGAACGATTCATCCTTTTAAGCTCTTTTGCTAAGTCAAAGTTGATTTTTAGGCTTTCATTGCTACTAAGCTCTTTATGTTCATTCGTTCTTTTATTCAAGATGTCTATTTCCACTAGAACTACTGCTTTGGTTCCATATACGAGGGAGAATGGGGTTTGGCCCATTGCTTGTCTGGGTGTTATTCTATATGCCTACAACACACTGTTTAACTCTTTTGCCCAGTTAGCTTTTTCACTATCTAGTCTTTTCTTCAAGCCCTACAATATAGTCCTGTTCATGACTTCAACGAGGCCATTGGTTTGGGGTGAGCTATCGAGGTGAAGTGAAATCTAATATACTAGTCCTTGCAAAAGGATCTGAAGGCTCTTGAATCAAACTGTTTGCCATTTTCAGCAATAATCTTATAGGGTATATCGTACCTGAATATCACATTATTTCTGATAAAACTAATAATCCAACCTAGTTTTATGGTGTTGAGTGCTTCAACTTTGACCTATTTAGAGATGTGATCAATAGTTACCACTACAAATGTTCTTCGCCCAGTGGTTACAGAAAAATGCCCTATGATATGTAACCCCTATTGAGTGAAAGGACAAATTGAGCCTAGTGGTTGTAGTTTAGAGGACGATTTTCTAGGTAAACATTTGTACTTTGGTAAGTGAGGCAGAGGCAAACATATTGGCGGATATCTTCTTTTATCGTTGGCCAATAATACCCTAAGAGTAATATCTTCCTTATCATCACGTACGAACCTTTGTGGGCTCCGCAAACCCCTTCATGAGCTTCCCTTATGATGTAACGGATTCCAAATCCCTTTCCAATATCATTTCAAATCCATTTATGGTCCATCGCAAATACACTCAAAACACTTGAGTACTCATTTAGCAACGGATCTATAATTCGTTTCTACATCCATTTCCAATACATTTCTAAATAAAACATGCTACTTTTCCACCAAACTTACGAATGGAATATGCTGTTTCTACCAAATTTTTTTCTAATACATTGTTGGTCCGTTGCTACATTCAGTAAGAGTTTTGGGGTCATGATCCATTTCTAGTTCCTAGCCAATCCATTTCTGATTAGAAACAGATCGATCCATTGCTAAATATCCGTTGCTATTTGGCGATTTTCTTATAGTGGATACATGATACAAGAAACTGCCTTGAGTTCATATAATGCAGGTCTGCCTAGTATAGCATTATATGAAAAGTGGAGGTCCGCCACTATAAACTCTATTTTGAGTCTTCTTGTGACACCTTTTGCTCTAAGCTCTAGAGTCACATCTATGGACCCAGCCACCGAGACTAGTTTTCCAACTAGTCCTACCAGAGGAGTTCGGATAGATTTTAGCTTTGCCTGGTCTAACTTTAATGCTCTTAAAACCTCCATAGTCAATAGGTTAATCGTGCTACCATCATCCACTAAAATCCTTTTTGCCAAGAAAGTCTCTAAGATCCCTTCTATGACTAAAGCATCATTATGTGGGTCACTATAAGAAAAATACAATTTAGCAACGAAATTTTAGCATCAAACCTTATCCGATACAAATTAGCAACCATTTAGCAAGGGATCAGCAACAGTTTGGAAATGAAAAATAAATTCAAAATTCAATAACGGATTAACAACAGATTGCCACAGAAAATTAGCAACGGATTATAACCGTAGCTAATACAATGCTAATTAACAGATTAGCAACGGGAAATAATGACGGGTAAATGGGCAATAGATTAGCAACAGATAGACAACGGAATTTAACATCGGAATTTATTCCAATGCTAAATTTGGAGGGAAAAACATGGCACGCTAATTAGTAACGGATTAGCATGGAAGTGGCAACGGATATATTTTGTAAAACCCACAGCCAAATCCCGAAGGACCCAACGACGAGCGCTACATTTGGTGCCGGAGCACCGTCTTATCTTACTTAATAATTATAAATCATGTATTAGAAGTGGCTAAGTTTTCATAATAAGAAAAGTAATATTTTTTTAAAAAAAATTAAAGCTTAAGGAAATTCCTAAGAAAAATTTGCAAGAGTCTCCCCCAAAAATCAACTTGCCATATAAAGAAAATAAAGCACTTCCAAATATAATCCTCCAAACCCTAATACTCCAAATAAACACCAAAGAGGATATGCAGCACTTCTAAATATTCATATAAGGCAATCTTAGGTACTACCACATTATAATGCCATCCATTTTCATAATCAATTACTAATAATCATACACTTAGAATTCATATAAAAATAGTATTATTAATTAACCATATATTTCATTAATTTACAAGCTTTATATATACAACTTCAATATCTTACAATATTTTATACATGCCATAATATATCCTATACATGTCCTACCCAAAATAAGGTATTCTTCTCTGATGTTATGCCTCCGGTCTTCGTATAGCACCCACCGCTCTTAACTTGTGCGTGATAAAAATCGACGCGCTAAGTATAAAACTCAGTGGTGCTAAATAACTGAAAAATTTCATAAATAAGGTTGCTTAAGCAACAAACTTAGGATATAACTTAAAATACTTAAATCAAATATAAAAATACCGAAGGTGTACAAATCAAGTTAAATATTTCGAAAATCATAAATAAATTCATTCTTAAAAAATAATTTCATAGTTTGACAAATATGAAAGAAATTCTATAAATACCATATATTTCCTTACTTTCAATTAAAACATAGCAATAGTATTTTTAGCATCTGAAACATATGCTTCATATCTTTCATTATATTTTTTGTTTGGGGCTCATATATACGAGGAGAAATAATAATAGATTTGATTCCATATCATAACATATTTGGGCTTAGGTCGCCAAGCATAACATAAAGGCATTAAAGTCTATTTATATATAATAAGCGCGTCCACTTAAACATAAGGCATCCAGAGCCTAGCATATGATCATAGCTCATATCATATCATATTGGCATCAAAGACGAGCATGCTCATCTTACATAAATGAATCATATCATACCACATTTCAACCAAAGTACATAAGAGCCCAAATCATATTATTTCTTCATAAATCATCATATTTCTTATAACTCATTTCTTAACAAGACTTTCATAACTAAATTGTTTTTACATCAAATTTTCTTAACTTACAACTTCATTAAAATGCCAAAGTCATACTTATGAAATTCAAAGCTTTTCTTTTTCAAATGTATACTTAAAATACAATTCAAAAATACTTAAGTAAACCTTAAAAGTATTACTTATAGTCAAATGTTCTTAAACCGCTTCCTTCACTTTTTTTTTAAATATCCTTTAAGTTGTGAAAAGTTCATAATAAGCTTAAAACTAAATGTATCAAATACTATTCAAAACATACTTAACTTCAACTTATTTTTCTTAACTTCTTTAAAACTTACAACTTGTAACATTTACTATTTTTCATACTTATACAA
>CANUEX010149727.1:0-16296 GCA_948099535.1 Jatropha multifida | reverse complement strand
CAGATAAAAGCAACAGAAAAAACCAGCCATAAACCGGTAAATACCTGCCAATTTTATAAGGTTATAGGCTTATCCCATAAGCATGCATAATGACCGCCGCGCCGACTTTGCTACTTTTTTGCTTATTTAATGTAAATTAATTGTTTCACAGCGTGCGCCGCGCCACCTATTAATGAACGTATCTCCTTCAACATGAGAGCGTTGCATGTATCGTCTGAGTTTGCTGGATAAAAGCCCTATCGCGGAGCAGGAAACCGCGCAGGATGCCCTGGCCCGCACGCTGCAACTGGCGCAGCAGGCTGAACGCTGGGGCTATCACCGGTTCTGGATCGCCGAACACCACAACACTGCCCAGCTTGCCAGCCCCTCGCCGGAGCTGCTGATTGCCTGGATACTGGGTCAAACACAGCGTATTCGCGTTGGCTCCGGCGGTGTGATGCTGCAGCACTACAGCCCGTATAAGGTAGCGGAAAACTTTAACCTGCTGGCCTCGCTGGCGCCGGGGCGGGTTGATTTGGGCATCGGTAAAGCACCCGGCGGCTTACCGCTTTCTACACGCGCCCTGCAGCATGGTGTCAACAGCGCAGAGAAGGGCAGCTTTGCTGAACAGTTGGCGCAACTAGATGGCTGGCTGTCACCGACCGACGGCAGCGCCGAAGAGTCGTTGCTCGCCACACCGCTACCGCCAGTGCGCGCAGAGGGTTTTCTGCTGGGGGCGAGCCTTGAGAGTGCAGCGCTTGCGGCAAAACAGGGATGGAATTTTGTTTTCGCCGCCCACCTGAACGGCGATAAAGCGCTTTTGCGTGACGTTGTCACACAGTGGCAGCAGCAGAGCCAGCGCGATACGCTGGTTGCCGTGCAGGTGATTGTTGCGCCAACCCGTGCGCAGGCTGAGGAACTCGCACAACACGTTGAAGTATGGGGCGTGACGCTGGCGAATGGACAACGCGTTAGCGTCGCTAGCGAAGCACAAGGACATGCCTTTGCCCGTCAGGCCGGGAGCCCGGCAGTCAGCATTACTCGCCGCGAACCTTCGCTGATTGCCGGTACACCGACGCAAGTACGCGCGGCGCTGGAAGCGCTGCATCAGGAATTTGCGATTGCTGAATTCATTATTGATACACCGGTGAGCGAAGGGAGCGCGCGCTTGCAGTCGTTACGGCTGTTGGCAGAGGTCCATGCACGCCAGGAGGTGACAGAATGAGTTTTGAACAACAACTGCTTGCCTGGCGCCGCGAACTGCATCAACACCCGGAACTCTCATTGCAGGAGTTCGAAACCACACGCCGCATTCGCCACTGGCTGGAAAACGCCGGTTTGCGCCTGCTGCCGCTGACGCTACCGACCGGCGTGGTGGCGGAAGTGGGTGACGGCGAGCCGGTGATTGCGCTGCGCGCGGACATTGACGCCCTGCCGATCGACGAGGCGGTGGACGTGCCGTTTGCCTCGCGTAATCCGGGCATCATGCATGCGTGCGGCCACGATATTCACTCGACAGTGATGCTCGGCGCGGCGCTGTTGCTGAAAGAGAAAGAGTCTCAGCTTGCTGGTCGGGTACGCATTCTGTTTCAACCCGCCGAAGAGAATTTTGGCGGCGCGAAGCGCCTGATTCAGGCGGGAGCACTTAACGGCGTCAGCGCCATTTTCGGCATGCACAATGAACCGGGTTTACCGGTGGGGACGTTTGCCACGCGCAGCGGCGCGTTTTACGCAAACGTAGATCGCTTTGCCTTAAAAGTGTCCGGTAAAGGCGCGCATGCCGCGCGGCCACATGAAGGCAACGACGCCATTTTACTCGCCAGCCAACTGGTGGTGGCGCTGCAGAGTATCGCCAGCCGTAACGTCAATACGCTGGAATCCGTGGTGCTGAGCGTCACCCGTATTCAGGGTGGAAACACCTGGAATGTGTTGCCAGAACACGTCGAGCTGGAAGGCACGCTTCGCACGCACCGCCACGATGTACGCGACAGCGTCAAACGTCGTGTCGATGAGATTGCTGCTGGTCTGGCGCGCGCCTTTGATGCGGAAATCTCCGTCAACTGGTTTGCCGGTCCGGATGCGTTGATCAACCACGAGCGCTGGGCGACATTTGCCCGTGATGTCGCCGACTGGCACGGCTACCAGACAGCACAGGCGGATCTGCATATGGGCGGCGAGGATTTCGCCGTCTATCTGCAACATATTCCGGGCGCGTTTGTCAGCATTGGCAGCGCCAGTGAATACGGTCTGCATCATCCGTCGTTTAATCCTGATGAGGATCTCATCGAACCGGCAGCGCGTTATTTCGCGCTGTTAGCGGAAAAAGCCTTACTGCAACCCTGAAAAATATTATCGCCCTGGCGCGGCTGCGCCGGGCATTCTGTTGCCTGAATATGAGGATGGAGTATGTCTACAGCACGACAATTGCGCCTTGGCACCATATTGCATGGCGCATCGGGAAATATGTCCGCCTGGCGACATCCGGCGGCGGTTGCCGATGCCAGTATTAATTTCGGCTTTGTGCAGGAGACGGCAAAAATTGCCGAGAAAGGGAAACTCGATTTTTTATTTGTCGCTGACGGCTTATATATCAACGAAAAATCGATCCCACATTTTTTAAACCGCTTTGAACCAATCACCGTATTATCCGCACTGGCCAGCGTGACGACTCATCTCGGGCTGGTCGGTACGCTTTCCACCTCCTACAGCGAGCCTTTCACCGTGGCGCGACAGTTTGCCAGCCTCGACCATTTGAGTAATGGCCGCGCAGGCTGGAACGTGGTGACTTCACCGCTGGAAGGCTCGGCAAAAAACTTCTCACGGGAAAAACATCCGGATCACGCGCTGCGTTACCGCATTGCTGATGAATATCTCGATGTGGTGAAAGGATTATGGAATTCCTGGGAAGAAGATGCCTTTATTCGTGATAAAGCCAGCGGGCAATTCTTCGATCCGGCCAAATTACATACGCTGAATCATCACGGTGATTTTTTTCAGGTTGCCGGGCCATTAAATATCGGCCGCACACCGCAGGGACGACCCATTATTTTCCAGGCAGGTGCATCCGATGATGGTAAAAAGCTGGCGGCACGTCATGCCGACGCCATTTTTACCCATCAGGAGACGCTTGACGAGGCGAAAGCATTTTATCGCGACGTCAAACAGCAACTGGAACAGTATGGTCGCCGCCATGATGAATTGCATATTTTCCAGGGTGTCAGTGTGATTGTCGGCGACAGCGAAGAGGACGCCGAACAGCAATACCAGACCACCGCAGCGCTGGTATCCATTGCCGATGCGCTCAATTATCTCGGGCGTTATTTCGAACATCACGATTTCAGCCAGTATCCGCTGGATGAACCTTTCCCCGATATCGGCGATTTGGGGCAGAACAGCTTTCGTAGTACCACTGACGAAATCAAACGCAATGCGCGTGAACGCCGGTTAACACTGCGCCAGGTGGCGCTGGAGAGCGCCACGCCGCGCCCGCGTTTTTCCGGCACGCCGCAGCAGGTTGCCGATGGCTTGCAGCAGTGGTTTGAAAGCTACGCTGCCGACGGTTTCATCATCCAGGGCGGCACACCGGATACCTTCCCGCGCTTTGTCGACAAAGTCGTGCCGCTGTTGCAGGCGCGCGGGCTGTTTCGCAAGGCGTATCCCGGCACAACACTCCGCGAGAGTTTAGGTCTGCCGCTGCCCGCTAATCCGTTTTCACAACAATAAAAGAAGAGAAACGCTATGCACAAAACATCGCTACTGCTGGCTTTGACATTGAGCGTCATGCCGCTGGCCTGGGCTCAGGATGTGAATATTAACGGCACCGGCGTCAGCCTTGAGGCGAATAAAACGCCGATTAACACCGAGAAAAATCCGGTGGCGGTCGCGCAGTTGCCAAAGGATTACCATTTCGTGCAGCCGGGCAAATTTACCGTTGCCGTTGCTGCGCTTAATTCGCCGCCGCTGACGGTGTTCGCCGACGATAACAAAACGTTGCTCGGCAGCGAGGTGGATATTGCCCGTCTGGTTGCCGACAGTCTGGGGCTGGAACTGAACGTCGTTCCTACCTCCTGGGAAGACTGGCCGCTTGGCGTCACCTCCGGGAAATATGATGCGGCCATCAGCAACATTACCGTCACCAAAGCGCGTAAAGAAAAATTTGATTTCGCCACCTATCGCAAAGACTCCCTCGGCTTTTACGTCAAATCGACCAGTCCGTTGAAGTCGATCGAGAAAGCGGAAGATATCGCCGGGTTACGCATTATTGTCGGTTCCGGCACCAATCAGGAGGCGATCCTGCTCGCATGGAACGCTGAAAACCTGAAAAAAGGGCTGAAGCCGTTTACCCCGATATACACCAAAGATGACGCCGCGCAGACACTGGCGCTGCAATCCGGGCGCGCCGACGCCTATTTCGGCCCGAATGTCATTGGCGCATGGAAAGCGGCATTGACCGGCAAAACCCGGCTGGTTGGCAGCGTCGATGGCGGCTGGCCGAAGGCGGCGCACATCGCGGTCACACTACGGAAAGGCAGCGGCCTGGCGGAACCGGTACAAACCGCGCTGAACGGCGTTATCAAGAACGGCGATTACGACAAAGTACTTAATCGCTGGGGCGAAGGCGTGGAGAGACTGCCAACGTCGGAGATCAACCCGGCCGGTCTGGGCGATTAAGGAGGTCTGAGATGAGCGAACGATTCCGTGATGTCTCGCCGGAAGCGCCGGAGCTTCAGCCTATTTTAACCGGGCTGTTTGGCGAGTACGCCGCGCGTTATGGCGACTACTTCTCCCGCGATGCGGAAGTGGAGCAGACCGAGTGGTATCTGGCACCGCAGGGGCTGTTTATCGTGCTGGAGCGCGATGGCGAGATCATTGCCACCGGCGCGTACAAGCCGTTTGATACGCACACGGCGGAGATCAAACGTATCTGGACGCACCCGACGCTGCGCCAGCAAGGTCTGGCTGCACGCGTTGTGCTGGAGCTGGAACGCCGCGCATTACTCGCCGGGTACAGCCACATTTACCTGACTACCGGTTTTCGCCAGCCGGAAGCGGTGCGTCTCTATATAAGCCAGGGTTATCAGCCGCAGTTTGATCTCCATCGCGATCCGGAAGAGTACAGCCATCCGCCTTTCGACGGGCGGCTGCGCTTTACCAAAGCGCTCTCGACAGCGCGCTTAAGCAAAACGGCATGAGGAGGGAGCATGAAAACGATCGAACCGGTTAAAGTCGTCCCCGCACGCTACCCGCTGCGCACGGTGGGTGCAGTGGTGGCGCTGTTTGTGCTGGCGGGCATTGTGCAGTCTGTGGCGTTTAACCCCCGTTGGGAGTGGCAGGTATTCGCCCGCTGGTTTTTCGATCCCGTGATCCTCGACGGGTTAGGGCAGACGTTACTGCTGACGCTGCTCGGCACGGCGCTGAGTGTGGTGTTCGGCGGCCTGCTGGCGCTGGCGCGGCTTTCATCGTCCTGGCTACTGAGCAGCCTGGCGTGGAGCTATATCTGGCTGTTTCGCTCGCTGCCGCTGATTGTCGTGCTGATCATTTTGTATAACTTCTCCTATCTGTACGACAGCTTGTCGCTGGGCATTCCCTTTACGGCAATAAGCTGGGGCCATTACGAAACCATTAACGTGCTCGGCCAGTTCTCCACCGCCGTGGTCGGTTTAACGCTGGTGCAAAGCGCCTATACCGCCGAAATCATCCGCGGGGGATTCCTCGGCGTCGATCACGGGCAGTACGAAGCGGCCGCCGCGCTGGGGTTACCGGCCTGGCGCCGTACGCTGCGCATTATTCTGCCGCAGGCGCTGCGCACGATATTGCCTTCCGGTTTTAACGAAATCATCAGTCTCGCCAAAGGCACCGCGATGGTTTACGTACTGGCGATGCCGGAACTGTTTTACACCATCCAGATGATCTACAACCGCACGCAGGAGGTGATCCCGCTGCTGATGGTGGGCGCGGTCTGGTATCTGGTGATCACCAGCGTGCTGTCGGCCATTCAGTATCTGGTTGAGCGCTGGCTGGCACGCAGTGAACGCCGTTCCGCTATCTCTCCATCACGCAAACGCGTTACCGCTGGTGTTCGCACCGCACAACCGCAGGAGCCTGTTCATGCCAACGTCTCTTAATGGGCATATTTCGATTACCGGCGTCAGCAAATATTTTGGTCGCCACAAAGCGCTGGACGGCGTATCGCTGGAGATCCCGCCGGGGTCCGTCACGGTGATCCTTGGCCCCTCCGGTTCGGGCAAATCCACGCTGTTGCGCACCATCAACCACCTTGAACGCGTGGATGAAGGGTTTATCCGCATCGACGGCGAATATATCGGTTACCGCCTGCGCGGCGACAAACTTTATGAGCTGAAGGAGAAAGAGATCCTGCGCCAGCGGGTCAATGTCGGCTATGTGTTTCAGAACTTTAATCTGTTCCCGCATCTGACCGTGCTGGAAAACCTGATTGAAGCGCCGATTGCCCATAAAAAACTGAGCCGCAAAGAGGCCATCGAACAAGCCTGGGAACTGCTGGATGTGGTGGGCCTGCGCAATAAAGCGGATGCCTGGTCGCGCCATCTTTCCGGCGGGCAGCAGCAGCGTATTGCCATTGCCCGCGCGCTGTCGCTGCGTCCGCGCGTGATGTTGTTTGATGAACCGACTTCCGCACTCGATCCGGAACTGGTGGGCGAAGTGCTGGATGTGATTAAAAAGCTGGCGCGTGCGGGATCAACACTGGTGGTGGTGACACACGAGATTGGTTTTGCCCGTGAAGTCGCCGACCAGGTGGTGTTTATGGTCGATGGCAAAATTGTTGAGCAGGGCAGCAGCGATGAGGTGCTCAACCATCCGCAGCATCCACGGACACGGCAGTTTTTATCCAAAGTGTTGTAAGGAGTGAAAATGAAACAGGGATTTCTGGCACTGTTGCTGATAGCTGGCAGCGCGTCTGCCGGACAGATCGATTTACAAGCCAACGAAAAGCCGCTCACCGCCCGGCGCGATGAGACGGCGATCGCCAAAATTCCGGCGAACTATCGCTTTGTGGAGCCGGGGACGTTAACGGTGGCGATCTCCGCGCTCAACTCGCCGCCGCTGGCGCTGGTCGCCAGCGATAATCGCACCCGCATTGGCAGCGATCCGGATATCGCTCGCTTGCTGGCGCAAAATCTTGGGTTAAAACTGAAACTGGTGCCGACCGCGTGGGAGGACTGGCCGCTGGGTATCACCTCCGGGCGCTACGATGTAGCGCTGGTGAACATAGCGGTGACCGAAGCGCGAAAACAGAAGTTTGATTTCGCCACCTATCGTGCGGATTCGCTGGCCTTTTCCGTGAAATCCTCCAGCCCAATCCAGGCGATTCATGGGGCGGAGGATCTGGCTGGTCGCAAAGTGATTGTCGGCTCCGGCACCAACCAGGAGCGGATTTTGCTGGGCTGGAATGAAGAGAACCGCGCCGCCGGACGACAACCGGCGCAGCCGATCTACCTGACGGATGACGCTTCCGGCAATCTTTATATTCAGTCCGGGCGGGCGGATGTGGTATTTGGTCCGCAGGCTGTGGCGTCGTATAAAGCGGCGCTGAATGGCACCACACGGGTGGTCGGGCTGGGGCCGAAAAAAGCGTGGGTCGCCACCACTACCAAAAAAGGGAACGGGCTGGTCTATGCCTTGCAGGCAGCGCTTGACGGCGCTATTGCGCGCGGCGAGTACCAGCAGGTGCTGGCGCGCTGGGGAGAGCAGGGGGAGGCGGTGACGCAATCGCTGGTCAATCCACCGGGTATTACCTACAACTAAAAAAAGCTGCTCCGCCGGGAGTACAGGGTGACGGAGCAGCGCGGCGTTAGCGGGACGCCAGAATCAGACTCAGGCCGCCGTTGGCGCTAGCGTAATGCGCTCCAGCGAACCAACAATAAACAAATACGAGAACAGACCAACCAGCCCCATTGAGCCGACATACAAAATGGCGTAATCGAAGGAGTGGGTATTGGCGAGGATCACGCCAATGACCAGCGGTGTGACAATGCTCGCCAGGTTACCGCACATGTTGAACACGCCACCCGCGATACCGAGCACTTCTTTCGGCGATGTATCACTCAACACGCACCAGCCCAGGTTGCCAAACCCTTTCGAGAAGAACGCCACGCTCATCGCCGCAACTACCACCACTTCTGAGTCGGTATAGTTGGCCAGCACAATCACACAGGAGAGCAGCATGCCGCAGATCACCGGGAATTTACGCGCCGTCGTCAGGCTGTAACCGCGTCTCAGCAGCCAGTCGGAAACAACGCCGCCCAGCAACCCACCGATAAACCCGGCGATCGCCGGAATACTGGCGATAAAACCCACTTTCAGAATCGACATCCCTTTGGCCTGGTAGAGATAGGTCGGAAACCAGGTCAGGAAGAACCAGGTAATCGAGGTGACACAAAATTGCCCGATATACACACCGATCATCATGCGATTAATACAGACGCTTTTGATCTGCGCCAGGCTGATTTTTTCCGGACCTTTTTTACTGCCGAGCGAGGGTTCACCGCCACCGTCGTGAATATAATCAATTTCCTGCTGGTTAATATCTTTATGCGATAACGGATCGCGAACTTTCACCAACCAGAATATGCCAAGTACGACACCGATCGCACCAATATAATAAAAAACATAGTGCCAGCTAAGATTGTGCAGAATAATGGTCATCAGCGGCGTAATAATACCCAGCGAAATATATTGTGCAGCCTGATATACAGCGGTGACAAACCCACGCTCTTTATTTGGAAACCACTGCACGCTTAAGCGGCTGTTGGCCGGAAAGGCGGGCGCTTCAATCGCGCCCATCAGCAGGCGCAGTATTACCAGCACAATTAGCGGGCTGGCGTAGAGGTAAATGGTGCCCTGAAACATGGTGACTATCGACCAGCCAATCAGCGCGCAGCCATACACCAGCCGTGAACCATATTTATCCAGCAACCAACCGCCGGGAATTTGCAGGGCCACGTAAGAAATACCAAATACCGAAAATGCGAGGCCAAGTGCTTCCGGATCAAAACCTAATTCTTTACTCATGATTGGCGCGACCACCGAAAGAGTGGCGCGGTCAGCATAATTAAATACGGTGGCAAGAAATAAGAAAACAAGAATGCTGTAACGCACATTGGTGCGTTTAATTATTGTATTCATCGCAACTCCTCGAAACAGGGTTGAATGTGGTGTAGGGAACAGAAAAAAGACGGGAGGGCTCTCCCGTCAGGATGTCATTATTATGGGCGTTTACCGAATTCACAGCTGGTTTGCGTCCACGCGCGAGCCTGTTCGCTGATGCTGAAACCAAGACCGTGGCGGTCAGAGACGTACATACGCCCATCGCGTAGTTCAAGCTGCTCGTTAAATAGCGGATTCAGCCATTCGAAGTGCTCCAGCCACGGCTCCAGCGGATAAGCGGCAGAAAGGTGCAGGTGAACTTCCATAGCAAAGTGCGGCGCCAGTTTGCGGCCATGTTTGGCGGCCAGATCCATGATCTTCAGGAAGGGTGAAATCCCGCCGACGCGCGGCGCATCTGGCTGCACGAAGTCGCTGGCGTTGCCAAGGATAAGCTGTTCGTGTTCGCGAAAGCTGGTCAGCATTTCGCCGGTGGCGATTGGCGTATCCAGAGCGGCAGCGAGCTGGGCATGGCCTTCGACGTCATAAGCATCCAGCGGTTCTTCAATCCAGATCAAATTGAATTTTTCCATCTGGCGGCCCATGCGAATCGCGGTTTCGCGATCCCACTGCTGATTGGCATCAACCATCAGCGGGAAATCATCGCCCAGCGCTTCGCGCACGGCTGTCAGGCGGCGGATATCCTCTTTGGTATCCGGCTGGCCGACCTTAATTTTGATGCCGCCGATGCCGTTTTCACGGGAAATAATCACATTTTTCAGCACCTGATCCAGCGGGGTATGCAGGAAGCCGCCGGAGGTGTTGTAGCACTGCACCGAGTCGCGGTGCGCGCCCAGCAGTTTCGCCAGCGGCAGACCTGCACGTTTGGCTTTCATATCCCACAATGCAATATCGATAGGGGAGATGGCCTGCACCGCCATCCCGCTGCGGCCAACCGATGCGCCTGCCCACAGCAGTTTGGTATAGATTTTGTCGATATCGTTCGGATCTTCGCCCAGCAGGTTATCGGCAATCTCTTTGGCGTGCGCATAGATCCCCTGACCCCCGGCGCGTTTGGAGTAGCTGAAGCCGACACCCTCAAAACCATCACGACTGCGGATCTCCGCAATGATGATCGCCACCTCAGTCAGCGGCTTTTGGCGGCCGGTGAGGACTTTCGCATCGCTTACTGGCGTCGCCAGCGGCAGGAAGGCGAGGGAGAGTTTTACCCACGCAATACGATCGCCGGTTTCAGCGGCGGTTTTTGCCCCTGCGGCTTTGGCATAGGTCACGGCATCGGAATTCGCACTTACGGTCATGATTAGCTCCTGTGAACAACATAATGTTTGCGCTAACATTTGTAGATCCACAACAAATGTATGACCAGAGAAATGGTGTGATTATGTACAATCGATCACAAATAATGGCGCCAAAGGAGATGTTATTGTGAATAACTTCGCATTTAATAGTCGCAGGCAGAGTGGTTGCCCTATAAATGATAGCGTTAACATAAAAAGTATAAAATGCCTGCTAACGCACTGATTTCTGAGGAGCGGCGGCAATGATGGGAGAAATGCGTATAATACAACGCGAGAATCATAAAAACGCTGAATGCTCTGTGAGTGAACATGTCGAAAACATCTCGTTCTGTCCCACCGCGTGCGCCCACGCTGGAAGATGTCGCCCGTGCCGCTGGCTTGTCATCCATGACCGTAAGTAGGGCGCTTAACACGCCGCAACTGGTACGTCCCAAAACGGTAGAAAAGGTTATCGCGGCGGTCAAAGCAACGGGGTATATCCCCAATGCGTTGGCCGGTGGGCTGGCCTCGCGGCGCAGTAAATTAATCGCCGTGGTGGTGCCGCAAATTAACAACAACATGTTCGTCGACACGATTCAGGCCATCAGCGATGAGCTGGCGGTGCGCGGTTACCATATGTTGCTCTGCGTTGCCGGATACACGCAACAAACCGAAGCCGATCTGGTTGCCGCGCTGCTTTCGCGCCGCCCGGACGGTATCGTTCTGACCGGGATTCATCACTCGACAGATCTGAAAAAAGTGCTCCTCAATGCCAACGTACCGGTAGTGGAAATCTGGGATTTAACCCCGACGCCGCTGGATATGCTGGTGGGCTTCTCCCACGAGAAAGTCGGCCAGGCAACGGCCGAGTATCTGCTGCGTAAAGGCTATCACCGTCCTGGTTTGCTGTGGACAGTGGACAAACGCGCCGCGCAGCGTAAAGCCGGGTTGCGCGAAGTGCTGGAACGTAATGGCATCAGCGAACCGGGCAGCGTCGATGTGGCTTTACCAGCGCGATTCACCTCGGGGCGCCAGGGGCTGGCGCAGCTACTGGAGCAGGGCGATTTCGATGTGATTGTTTGCAGCTCCGACACGCTGGCGCAGGGCGCAATCATTGAAGCGCAGTCGCGTGGTTTACAGGTGCCGCGCGATCTGGCGGTGATTGGCTTTGGCGATCTCGATTTTGCCGCCGGAAATCAGCCTGCCATTACCACGGTCAGCGTCGATCGGCAAATTATTGGTCAGCGGGCGGCAACGATGCTGGCCGATCGTATCGAAGGATGCGAGGTTGACGCGCCTATTGTTGATATTGGCTTCCATTTTGTGGAACGGGAATCCGCATAACTCCATGAAAATTAATGTCATCGGCACCAGCGGCAGCGGAAAATCAACGCTGGCGAAACGCATCGCCGCAAAGCTTAATTTGCCCTATATCGAAATGGACAGACTGTACTGGCGGGCCAACTGGCAGGGAACGCCGGATGAGGAACTGTATTCCCGACTGGAACAGTTACTGGCACAGCCGGGCTGGGTACTCGATGGCAACTACAATCGCAGCCGGGATATAAAATGGCGGCATGTCGATCTTGTCGTGTGGGTTGATTACGGTTTCTGGCGCACGATGCGTCAGGCGGTGTTGCGCGCAGCGCGCCGTGCCTGGCACAAACAGGAGCTATGGCCGGGCACCGGAAACTGTGAAAGTTTCCGCCGCTCATTCTTCAGCCGCAAGTCGATCATTCTCGGGACGATAAAAACCTGGCGCGCGAATCGCCTGCGTTACGCGCAGGATATGGCTGACCCGCGCTACCAGCATCTGCGTTTTGTGCGTCTTACCAGCCCACAGCATGCTGACGAATTTCTCGCTACTTTGACCTAAAATTAGGGCTTATCCTCTGTAAGGAGCCCTTATGATCACTGTTTATGGTGTCCCCGGCTGGGGATCGGCGCTAAGTGAAGTGATGTTGACGCTGGCGGAAATCCCTTATCGCTTTGTCAACGTCGACGGCTTTGACCAGCCTGGCGCCCGACAGGAGATGTTGAAAAAACTTAACCCGCTGGGCCAGGTGCCGACACTGCAACTTGACGACGGCAGCATTATGACCGAATCGGCTGCCGTGGCGTTGATGATCCTCGACCAGCGCCCGGATTTAGCGCCGCCTGTCGGCACGCCGGAAAGGCAACAATTCTGGCGATTACTGGTATGGCTGGTCGCCAATGTTTATCCCACATTTACCTACGCAGATTACCCGGAACGCTGGGCCAGCGACGCGCCGGAACAATTACAGGAAAACTGCAAGGCATACCGCAAGTCGCTCTATTTGTGGCTGGAGAGCCAGCTAAAAGCCGCACCATATGCGTTTGGCGAATCATTGACGTTGCTCGATATCTATATCTGCGTGATGCGAACCTGGGGACCGCGGCACGCGTGGTTTAAGGAACATACGCCGAAATTCAGCGCCATTGCCGATGCGGTTTGTCGTGTACCCGCCCTTCAGGAGGTACTGCGAAATAATGACATCATGACATAACGTATTATTGCTGGGTATTTAAATATTCTTAGAACATCATATAAATTGAAAATCTATATAAGATGAAGGGGCGAAAAATAAATTGATATCGCCCCTTTTCTGTGAGACAACTCCTACCGGGACGACGTCCATAGATAATATTTCCGGATGGCAATAAAAGATGGAAATATCATATTAACATTAACGGGATGATAGTAATGGAATATATTCATTCGTATCTGGTCGGTGGTTCGTGGTTTACTCTGGGTGATAGCATAACAGAACGCGGATGGTATCAGCCTATTGTCGCCAAAAATCTGGGGCTTGCTGAGTGGACAAACTATGGTATTGGCGGAACTTGTATTGCACAGAAAAACCAACATGATAATACCGCGATGTGTTTACGATATAACCAGATGGGGGAGAACCCCGATTTGATTACCATCTGGGGTGGAGGAAATGACTTTGGTTTTAACTTCGGTTCCGAGGGCGGCACAGAAATAGGAAAAATCAAAGATAATACGCCATTGACATTTTATGGCGCGATGAATTTATTACTGGCCGGCGTCATTAAAAAATATCCGTTAGCGCGCGTCGGATTCATTGTCACCACGCCGGTTTCCTTTGCCCGTGGCAGAGATCAAAAGAATGCTAAAGGATATTATCTTACCGATTACTGCCACGTTTGCCGGGAGATGTGTGAGCAATACTCTATTCCTTATCTGGACTTACAAAAGAATTCCGGCTTCAACGAACTCAACATGAATATTATGACCAGCAACACCGCTGGAACAGTTTCCGACGGGCTGCACCCTTCAAAATTAGGCATGGAAAGGTTAGCGAGTAAAATCACGCATTTTATCTTATCGCTTTAGGAGATACACAATGCATTTATTCATGAACGGCTGTTGCGCATGACAGGGATAACAGACACATATCTCTATATTTTGCTCTATTCGTTACTGGCTTTTCTTCTTTCTTACGGCCTTTGTACGCTGCTCAAGCGCACACGGGTAACGGCCAGACTGGTCACACTTTGATAACGTGTTGTGCTACTGTGACACTCTCTTGAAAACGAGGAGTTTGCTATGCCGCACGTTGATATCAAATGTTTTCCCCGCGATCTGAACGATGAGCAGAAAACCGCTCTGGCAGAGGATATTGCCGCAGTGATTATGCGTCATCTGAACAGCAAAGAGAGTTCCATCAGCGTTGCGCTGAATGAATACGCGCCGGAAGAGTGGAAAGCGCAGGTCTGGGATACGGAAATTGCTCCGCAAATGGAGCAATTGATTAAAAAACCGGGCTACAGTATGTAAAACGCGGCTGCCCACACCACCTGTGTGGGCTTTTTTCTTATCCATCATGAGTTATCTCCATTTCTGTTATTGCATTTTTTGTATAGTTCCCCGCCGATGATTGCCTGTGGGATATCTGCATATTCGCCAGTACATCACTGACAAAGAGATACCCGTGAAAACCTGTTCTATTGTTGCCCTTCCTGCGGATGGTATTGCCCGGAAGTGATTTCCGCTGGCGTTCACGTACTACATGCTCTGGCAAAACGGCAGGGCGATATTGAAGCAAGGCGACCACACACGAGGTTACCGGGGCGGTTATTCACGCCATCGCCCGAAGCTAATTAATTATTCCTGATGATAATGCGCCCGCGCTGACGCATTATTTATATGTATTCATATTTTTTATTAATAGCCATTTTTATTATACACCTCGCATTTATTTTATTACGTCTTTCAGCAATTTAGGAACTTTCATATTTGCAAGTTGTCTATCAAAAATATAAAGTTCCCCTGAATCTATGCCAGGTTGATTAACTTTATAATGACTATGGCGAAAACATATATTGAGCATTTATATTTGCCGTTCGCATACGTTAGCAGCAAATAGAACCCGGACAATATCTGTTATCATTTAAATTGTGCTTGCCACCTTCAATATTATTAATGTCGAATCTTGCATGTGATTGTTTTTGTTAAAACAATATCACGTAATTATTTTCTTTGTGAATGTATTTTTATTTAGTGATAAACAGCAACTAAATAAGACCCGATAAAATATCCCACTAAGGAGGGGGGTAATGTTTAGAAAGGAAGCACTTGAAAACCGAAAAATGAGATGGCGCGGACGCGCAATACTACTGCCTGGCGTCCCGCTCTGGCTCATTATTATGTTCTGCGTCTGCTTTCTGGCCGCTTTTCTGACCTTTGTAATTGATGGCACATATATGCGCAGGGTAAACGTCAGTGGAGAAATTACCACCTGGCCTCGCCCTGTTACCATTTATTCAAATGCTCAGGGGTTTATTGTTAAATCCTATGTTACGGAAGGGCAAAAAATAAAAAAAGGCGATCCGGTATACCTGATTGATGTCAGCCGAAGCACCCATAGCGGCGTGGTCAGTGATAATCAGCGCAATGATATCGAGCAACAAATCACCCGCGTGGAAAATATTATCGCCGGGTTACAGGAGAGTAAAAATGCCACGCTGAAAACGCTTGAGAAGCAAAAGCAGCAATATAGCGAAGCGCTTAAATTTTCGACCGACGTTATTCGCCGGGCAGAAGAGGGCGTTAAATTGATGAAAGAGAACATGGAAAATTATCGTCGTTATCAGGCCCGGGGTCTTATCACCAAGGATCAGCTTACGAACCATGTGACGCTCTATTATCAGCAGCAGAATGACCTGTTAGGTCTGCGCAGCCAGAGTGAACAAAATGCGCTGCAAGTGACCAGCCTCGAGAGTGAAATTCAGACGCAGGCGGCAGATTTCGACAATCGTATTTACCAGATGGAACTTCAGCGTTACGACCTGCAAAAAGAGCGTCTGAATGCTGATATCAGCGGTGATGTGATTGTGCGGGCAACGTCTGACGGCAAAATCGATTCCCTGAGCGTCACTGCCGGGCAAATGGTGAATGCCGGCGACAGTCTGTTGCAGATTATCCCCGAATCTATCGATCACCATTTACTGGTGGCCTGGGTGCCAAACGACGCGACGCCGTATATCGCCGTCGGCGACAAAGTCAATCTCCGCTATGAAGCTTTTCCTGCCGAAAAATTCGGCCAGTTTTCGGCAACCATCAGTCAGATATCGAAAACACCGGCTTCAACACAGGAAATGATGACTTATCCTGGAGCACCAAAAAATCTCCAGGGTACATCGATCCCTTATTACAAAGTCGTTATTAAACCCGATCGCGAAGTGGTGGAGTACGACGGAAAACGTATTTCTCTGGAAAATGGCATGAAGGCGCAGAGCACGCTGTTTCTCGAAAAAAGAAGAATTTATCACTGGATGCTTTCCCCGTTCTACGACATGAAGCACAGCGCAACAGGACCTGTAAATGAGTAATAAAAGCCTATTTACC
>CANUEX010149712.1:0-37530 GCA_948099535.1 Jatropha multifida | reverse complement strand
TTTTTTGGGTTTTCATGCTTGAATTGAACTTTAATGAGTTTATTAATAAGTAATTTGGTGGTGGTTAAAACCTCTTCTTTGAATTTTATTGTTTAAGCATTTTATTAAGACTTAAAGAAGGTTTGAAATGTATAAAAATGGGTTTTATGGTTGTTTGTCTAAGTAGTGAATTTAATGGTTTTGAGTAGTGATTTTAAGTTGGTAATTAAGACTTATAATGGAGGAAGCCATTCCTCCTTTCTTTTCAATAAGAGGTCGAACCTCCTTTTATGAGTAAGGCATGTTTTGTTTTCTTTAAATGTTGATTTTAAGATATTTCAAGCTATGTATATGGAGGTATTTTGGAAGTAAGGTTTTTGTTTGAAATATGAAGTGATTTTGTTGAATTTTACAAGTTGTAAGTTAAGGAATTTTAAAATAATAAGAACTAAGTTAAGAGGTATTTTGCTAAGGAACCATTTATAAGAAATAAGATCATTTGTGAAGGAATGGATTTATTTTGGGCTCTACTATGCATGATTGAAATGTAGTATGATGAGATTGATTTTGATATGTGAGCATGCTCGGGTTATCAGCCCATTCTGTTATGTGGAGCTATGATCATATGCTAGCGTTATCAACCCTTATGAATAGACGGACGTGCTTATTATGTGATGGGGGTGGCACTTCCACAGACCACGATCGAATCTGCTTACGTTCATTTTGTATTAGTACGAGCCTTAACTAAGAATGGAATTTTAATTTGCTATAAAGAAACGAAGATACATTTGTATTTACAAACTTCTATATGATTTTTGAAATATTTAAATTTAATTAGTATGACTTCGGTATTTAATTTATATATATTGATTTGAGTATTTTAAAGCGTATTTAAGACTTGTTATTTTGGTTATTCTTTGGTTGTTTTAATTGATAATTACTTAGCACCACTGAGTCTTCCACTCAGCGCGTTGATTTTTATCACATGCAGGTTAAGAGCGGTGGACGCTATTCAAAAACCGGAGGAGTAGCATTAGAGTAGGAATATTATCTGTGGATAGGACATGTAGTAGTTTGTGGTTTCTGGCATGTATATAAAAATTGTATATGATTGAGGTTGTATTTATTAAGTTTGTAAATTTATTAAGAGTTGTGATTAATTAAGTAATAATATCTTATTATATTTATAGTGTATGATTGTTGATAATTTAATCCGCTGAATGAATGTTATAATATCATGATAAAACTTAAAATAATTTATGGATATGTAGAAGTGCTTGGGATTTGTTGTATTGAATTGGAGTTTTGGGGTTTGGAGAATTTATATTGGAAGTGTATATATTTTCTTTGTGTGGCAAGTTAATTTTTAGGGGAAACTCTTGCGAATTTTTCGTAGAAAATTTTCTTAAATATTATTTTAAAATTTTAATTATTTGTCTCCTTATGGAAACTTAAGCCACTTCGAATATATGATCCAGAGTAATAAGTGAGATAAGACAGTGCTCCGGTACCGAATGTGGCATCAATTGTCTGGTCCTCCGGGATTGGACAGTGGGTGTTACATTGTCACTCCTCCATTTCCTCTTCTTATTGCAAACTAGAGACTTGCTTTTTTATCTCTACTAATAGATCCTCTCTTTCTTGATTGGTAACATGCTTACTTTGATTAAACTACCTCAATTTGTCATTCATTGAGAGTAATTATTGTTACACAGTTGTTAGCTTAGATTGTAAGAAACTATTCTCTACTAATAGATCCTTGGTCCTTGGTTAGGGGTATCCTAATATGAACTTGGAAGCAAGCTAAATGGGCTTAAGCTTGGCTTGGATATGGATAATGGTGAATGTGCTCGCATTGTGAAACAATTACGACTGACTAATAGCTTGAACGTACCATGTATTAAAGTCTACTAATTATAGAAGAAATTACACCACCTCAAATTCTTAATCAGAGGACTAAAGGGTTTGGCTCCACGATAAATGCTTCACCAACTGCTGGAAATAAATCATAGTGCTTGAAAAATAAAGATCATAAAAAATTTTTGTAAAAGAAAGAAATTGCTTGAATTAAAAATATTGTATTGACAAAGACTGGAATTGCAAAGACAAATTGACAATACTTGGAAAAAAATTACAATGAACATAAAGAAAATTGAAATTGACATTTGCTATTTGTTTGAGAAATTATAGTGAGTTTGATCTGGAGTTTGATTTTTGGAGTTGATTATTGGCATCTTTTCATGTTTGAGCATGGCTTTAATAAGGCACCTAGTGGTTATCAATTTATGCTTATGTCATCTTAACTGTTCAAGTAACTGCTTGGGTAACTTCTACCCATCATGCATCGTGTGAGCAGTTACTTGATCTCTTCCGTTAATCGTCTCCTATTAACTCTTGTTAACCCTCAATGCATTTTTTTTTATCATAACTAGGGTATCCACCATCGGACACAGTGGCTAATCCTCTCACTAGCTTGCAGACATCTCTTAGGGTGGGACAGCTAGCCTAGAGATTTAAAGTTGCTCCATTCCCAACTCTCAATGCATTTATTTATCTATTAATTAATTAATAATGGGCTTCTAATAGTTTAAAGGTCAATTAACTACTTAAGCATAAATATATCGGAAAATCACAAGTGAAACCCATAACAGAAAAATAATTAAAATATGGCTTAAACAATTGCCTCTCATGCATGAGTTTGGCTAAATACGTCATTCTCAATGAGTTTGAATCCATTTAAAAATCCAATAATTTAAAATCTAAACAAACTCAATCTTAACTCAACCACTAAATATTTTGGAATTTTTAAAGTTTATCTATAATTGTAACTACTCCCAATATTTAAAAACAAAATCAATTTCAATTTTTTTTCATATTTTACTAATAAAGACAAAACATATTAAAATCAAAAGATTTGATTTTCCACCGTCCATCTAATTTCCACTTCTTTTCTTGGCTTTCCATCAATCATTTAGTCACCCCAACTATGGTTGGCTCAAAACCATTGCTTTGTTGTTTTAACCTTTGTCTAAGTAATTTTACAACAACTTTATCTCTCCATATTAGTTGCCTGAAAAAGCCATTGCCAACTTAGCTTTGTTTTATTATGCTTCTCATCCATCAATCTAAATGTAATAGGTCACTTTTCATTTTTTTTTCTTCTTTTTCTTCTTCCTTTTTTAAATAAAAAATTGAGGAATATCCTAAAGAGTGTTTTTATTTTATACATAATTAAATAATGTATATAAACATTTATTTACCAAGTGTATATTAAAATAGTATTTATAAAAGCACTTTCAAAAATATCTATTATTGGAAAAATATTTTTGAAAAATACTCATTATAAATATATTTAATATATACAAATAAGTACGAATTTATTAAAAATTATTATTATTATTTTAATTTAAACTTAATATTTTTGCAAGATCGAAATGGGCTAAAAAGATTAAAGAGGAAGTGACGAAGCAAATTGATGCAAGATTCTTAGAGTGGTTCACTATCCAACATGGTTAGCAAACATCGTTCTAGTTCCTAAGAAGGACTGACGAGTGAGCATGTGTGTGGATTATCGTGACTTGAATAAAGCATCACCGAAGGATGATTTCCTCTTTCTCATATTGATATTGTAATAGACAGCACAACTATGATGGGATGCTATTCCATTATGGATGGATTCTCAAGTTATAATCAGATTCTCATGACACTATTGGATAAGGTCAAAACAACTTTTGTCACTGAATTTGGAACTTTCTACTATCGGGTAATGTCCTTCAGCCTAAAGAAGACCAGAGGTACTTATCAAAGGATGGCTACTATATTGTTTTATGACATTATCCATAAGGAGTTAGAGTCTACATTGATGATATGATTTTCATGACTAAGACACCAAAAGAGCATCCAGTAAATCTAAAGCGATTCATGGACAAAGTGATCAAGTATTAACTACGGTTGAACCCGAAGAAATGTGTATTTGGGGTAACTTTAGGTAAGGAGCTAAGATTCATCGTTGGTTTGAAAGCGATAAAGATCGATCTAGATATGATTAAGACAATCCAAGAGATGGAGTCACCTAAGATGGAGTAGCAAGTGAGAAGTTTTCAAGAGATGGAGTCGCATAAGACAGAGTAGCAAGTGAGAAGTTTTCTAGGTAAAATTCAGTATATTAGCAGGTTCATATCAAAGTTGTCTATCATATGTGATCCAACCTTCAAGCTACTAAGGAAAGATCAACCAGTTAAGTGGAACGATGATTGCTAGATAGCTTTCGATAAGATTATGGACTACTTGTCGAGTCCACCATTTTTATGCCCACCAACGCTAGGGAATCCATTAATCTTATTTTTTATAGTGGAAGATGCCAAAATTGGTGCCATGTTAGCAGAAGCTGATGAAGCTGGTATTGAGAAGGTCATTTACTACTTAAGTAAGAAGCTTCTTCCAAATGAGTAGAAATATAACTTGATCAAAAGAACTTGTTTAGCAATATTTTGGATAAGAAAAAAACTTCATCATTACTTTTTGCCTTATAAGGTTATAACGGCTTCAAGAATGGATCCAGTCAAGTACTTATATGGAACACAGGGAGAAACTAGCGAGATGGTTGATCCTGCTATCTGAGTTTGATATTGAATATGGCATGAGGAGGACCGTCAAAGAACGAGCAGCTGTAGATTCTCTAGCAGCACATCCAGTCAAAGATGATGAGTAGTGGGACACTGATTTTCCCGATGAACATTTGAGTTGAATAGAAAGAAAGGACGGAAGCTCTACTTTGATGTGTCGACTCACAATAAAGGAGTCAAAGTAGGCATCTTATTAGAATCTCCACAAGGTGAAGTTATCCCGATGCTGAAAAGGTTGTGATTTATAGTTACAAATAACATGGCAGAATATGATGCTTATTTATTCAAATTAGAAGGTTTGATTATTGTCAAGGTTGAAGAATTTGAAGTCATCGATGATTCAAAGTTGGTAATCAAGTATGCTAATGGAAAATGGGAAGTAAAGGAAGACAGGCTGAATCCCTAAATTGACTACCTACAAGTTATTATTCAAAACTTTACAAGAGTAAAATTCACACGCACTAGTAGAGTGAATAGCTGAGTTCTAGATGCTTTATCAAACTTAGCATCAGCCTTGGAAGAGAACTAATCAATTCCTAAGAAGCCTTCTATAATGTCCTTGAGTAGCATCCCCTATTATGAAGGAGAACAGAATTTGGATATTGAGGAAGGGGACCAGGCAAAACTTCATGATATTCTACAATCGATGATGGAGAGAGTTTTTCCTAATTCAGCTGCTAGAGATGATAAACAAGCCTCACAATGTTTGGCATTACAGTTTACAATGTTAGATGATTAGCTTTATAAGAGAATGCTAAACGGGACATTGTTGAGATGTGTGTCAAAGAAAGAAGCTAAGGAAATAATGGAATAGATCCACGCAGGTGTTTGCAGTACCCACATGAGCGGGAAAGCTTTAAAAAAAAGATTCTTAGGCGAGGATTCTTTTAGTCAATAATAGAAAGGGGTTGTCTTTCTTTAGTGAAAAGGTGCTTCGAGTGTCAGATTCATGGAGACTTGAGTAACATTCCACATTCTGAACTAAATCCTTCTATTTCACTATGACCATTTAAAGCTTGGGGAATATATATCATTGGCGAAATCTCACCTTCTGCTTCAAGTGGACATCAATTCATAGTGCTGGTAGTGGTATATTTCTCAAGACGGTTAGAAGCAAAATCTTTCAAGAACATCAGGACCAAGAAAATGGCCAAATTCATTATAAAGAATCTTATTTGCAGATATTGGATCCCCCATCATATACTGACAGATAATAGAGTTCAATTTTAGGTAGAAGTGAAGATATTGTTAGTGAAATATGGAATTGAACATTATACGTCTTCACCATATCGACCACATGCAAATGCGGCAGTAGAAGTCACAAACAAGAATGTTAAGAAGATACTGAGGAAAATGGCTGAGAATTATCACGATTGGGCTAGTAACTTGCAATATGCTTTATGGGTTTACAAGACCACCGCCAAGTCTCTAAATGGGGCAACTGACTGAGATAGAAGTGCAGTCTTTATGCATAATGATGGAATCCAAAATTCCAGAATGTCAATGGGCTGAACGTCATTATCAAGAATTAGCTCTTCTGGATGGAAAGAGGCTTAATGCTCTATTTATGGATCAATTGTACAAAAAGAGAATGTCTAAGAACTTTAACAAAAGAGTAAATTTGAAGCTGCTCAGCATCAGAGATTTGGTCCTAAAACAGATGAGGCCGAACATTCATGACCCGAGAGGAAAATTCAAGCCTAATTGGAAAGGTCCATTTCTGATCAAGAAAATGTTTTCAAAGGGTGCAATGAAGCTATTAGACATGGAAGGCAACGAGTTTACAAAACCAGTAAACTAGGATTGGTTGAAGAAATTCTATGTATAAAATGAAACATTTATGGCAAAGCCCAATTAATAAAATTCACTTTTGTGTTATTATTAACTTTAAAATTTATCGAGTTAAGTTTCGTTGAAATGCAACTGATGTGAATTTACATTATTGACATGGAATAGTAGGAAATATCTTCAACATTTTCAAGAAAAAGGTATTTCGTTAATAAAAAAGTGCATACCTTCATATAATTACACTGTTGATAATTTTCTTGTACATATTAGTAAAAAAGTAGGATAAGAACATCTATCTGCCAAATCCTAATAAATATCTAGCAGTTAGAAGACGAGCCGATTTGGACTCCGCATCGACTTCAGAATAAGCTTGCAACCATAAGCACTATAGATTGGAGGAGGAAGTGTCAACTGCATCAGAAACAGAGACAATGGTATGACTGGACCAAGTGGTAATAAAGTGAGATAGAAATCACTGGGTGATTAGTCCACCCTTGAATTGTGTATACTGGGGATAGCCTGATGTCGGCCGTACTACCTAGCCATGTGACTTGGGTAATAAGCAATTACCATAGTCAGTCCACAAAGGGGAACATAGAGCATATACGAAGAGATTATCACTCGCTCTGTATACTACCAGGGGCAAGTCAATCTGACACCTTCAATGGTGACATCTCGAAAAATAGCGATCCAATCATTGACAGTATTGCATTCAATCGGCGATGGCACCAGTTGAAGACTTTCGATCTATAATCAAACATTCAATGGTTTGATGGCGGGTCCATCACTTAGAGTTTCTCATAAGCTCATACATGCAAATGCATTTAGTAGAAAGAAAAAAGAAAAGAAAAAAGGAAAGCTCATTAAGTTGAAAACTCACAAGGGTAGCTTAAGCAAAATTTAGAGCACTATAATGAGAAAAATAAAAAATATATAAAAAAAAGAAGAGAAAAATAAAATACATGTACCTGCAGTAGAAACGGACTCCCCATCGGACCAAGCTCCAAGTTGGAGTCTCGAGTGTGGTCTCCTAGCCAAGTTAGTGTCTTAGCAAGGACAAGTGAAAATGCATGCATCGCTTAGCCATCTATTCAACTATGGGTACTAGCTGTAGGCTGCCATAGTCGTCAATGCCACTTAGCAATAATTACTGGCTCAGGATGCAAAAGCACACAAGTGAAGCCCTGTCCGAACTAGCATGGTCCATCTACGATGCACGCTTTATAAGCAGTCGCAAGGGCACAACATCTGCTCCAAAATCATAAGTCAGTATCTCGCAAGCTGAGAGATGGAACACTAATTGAATCATCAAAGTAGGGTTGATGTCAAGCCAAGGCACCACTGGATCTCTTCATTCATGTGTATCCACCTAAAAATGATGCTAAACTCTTCAAATAAAGGACAAATCTCAAATTCATCATGACCATATAAGTTGTTCGAACGGTCAAAATGATCGATCAACCATGGCAATAGTCCTAGTTGGACCTAAATGTTCCAATAGTAACTCAACCTATTAAGTTCAAAGGATTAGAGTGTATCGCAATCCACTCGAGTGAGATTACAGAATAATGCTTCAAATATTGGCGCCAAAGACCGATGGATGGAGAAATGAACAAGAAATAAAATATTTTGTGGTAGTTTCTGAGTTAGAGTTACATCTGGTTTAAGGAAATGAGCTTTTGAAGTGAGTCTATGCATTATAAGCTTTTATAGCAAAGTTAAAGGACGAAGTTGACAGCTGTCTACCACTACAATTGTAGTGGCGCATGCCACTATGCGCCAGCCATAGCAATGGTGGCGCACACCACTTAAACTCAGATAACAATAACTTTCTGATTTTTGTTATATTTCTGTTCACAAGTTCCTAAGCAATTTCAACAGCATCAATAAACCATGTATACATGATATAAACTAAGAAGCTATAAAGAATTCAATATTTACTTTCATATAAATGAAAACGTACAAATTTCTTTACAAAAACAATCATGTCCCTAAAACTGGGTCTTGCCTAAATGAAAAATTAAAAAAGAAAGAAAGAAAAGCAAAAGTGGGAGAAGCATGAGAGGACAACGACCTTGAGACATGTACGAGGCCATCTCCTCAAAATCGTTGCTCTTGGTTTCATTGGCCTCTCTAATCAAGATCGATCTACATCTAGCTCTGCAATCGGTTCTCTGCCGTCTCTAAAAATCCAAACCTCGACCTATTGGAGGCATTGTGCTAGCTCTCTACGGACATTTAATTTCATTAATATCACATATCATGCAAACATGATGTGCACATTACATTCTTTTTTTACTTTATATTTTGATACTTATAGATATGTGCACATCCGAGACCCTCGCCACTACCAGCTTGAGGGCATAACCTCATACAGCTAGCTCAACTCATTATAATCCGCAATGGTCACTAACAGAATAAAGTAAGGGCATTTGAAGAGAATGAAATTAATAAATAGAAGATGTCAGTGTATAAGGGGAAACAAAGACTTAAATGTGTGCAGCCTAGTGGAGTCATCCATTATGCACTCGCTATATGAGTCTCTAGCACACCTTGTGTAGTCCACCCAGTGCACTTGGATATAAAAGTGAATGACACACCTCGGGCATGCTCTAGCTTGCTAACCATAATATCAAGTTTTGGGGCCTCAGTATCAAAGCCTCTCTTAGCATGCTTATCGCGATACTACCACTATAATAGTAAAAAATAGATAATAAGTAAACAGAAGAAGAGCACTAGGGCAAAGCAAAGCACAAAATGAACGTGGTACTCACCTCAGTTGGGTAACACTCTAATCCCCCATTGCATCATGTGCCTCTAGTAACGGATCATACTCAGCAGAAGGAGGAACCCAGACCAATAGTTAGGTTCAAATAAAGATAACATAAGCACTGGGGACAAAGCTAACTAGATGATTTGTGGCCACCATGCACATGCTTGCTGCAATAATGTTGCGCTACACCTTGATCTCTTGGGTAGCCAACATGTAGTACGAGATGTCGTGCGGCACCCTTCTCTAGGCCATGCCAAGCTCCCACTCATATACCCTCTCCCTGAGGTAGTACATGTCATAAAAGAGCTTGTACAAGAGCAACCTCTTCTACTGATGCGACGCAGATGCTTAGATGAAATCAGGGAAGTTATCAATTTGCCCTATGGATACTTCTCGATCTGCGAAATGATAATAATAATAGATAAGTCTAGTGAGAAGAAAATAAAAAGGAAAAGGCTAGTTTCATTACTTTAGTGAAAGGCTTATAGTGGTTCAGTCTAAGCCATTCAGCACCTACTGGAATATAGGCATCCGAAGTAGTGTGAGCATACTTATTACCGAACCTCCAAGTTTGACCTCGAGGAAGGGTCTTCTCATTTACGCCAGCACTAAAACTAGAAAGCTTGGGCATAGAGAGAACCCGGTACTCATAAGCCTATATTTATGTCAAGAAAATGAGTAATAGTCATATATGATTAAAAACGAAAAGGAAATCGCGAAAGCAACAAAGAAGAATCTGATACCATGCCTCAATGAAATACTTTTAGCCAATCTTTAGATGGGCAACCTTACGTAGAGGTCCATTCCATAATAGAATTATGATAAGGTAGCAGCTCTGCAGTTGTGCTGCCCGGTAACATCATGATCTTGTAATGGGGGCACCAACACTAAATCAACATCATTCTCGTGATTTATGAAGAGGGTGGTTGCCAACAGATAGAAAAGGTAAGCTCGAGCCAGGATGTCAACATCTATCGCCTCCACCTCATCTTGGGGCATCCCCTAGTACTGCATAAATACTCTCATACCGGACCCTTTTCTAGGAAATTGTGGGCTCTATATCAATAGTAGCTCTGAGGCTTACTCATAATCCCGATGGTCTATGGACTAGAGTTGATCATCAAAGATGACTGACCGCCCTCCAAACAGTAGGATGGTGATGGCGGCAAAGTTGACCGAGGTTATGATCTTCTCACAAAAATGAAGGTGAAAGATGTGTGCAGTGTCCATCCACCGCTCCATCAGGATAATCATGCTTGAGGGTAACCACTGTGCCTGCGGGCGTGGTAGAATGTCAATGAAATGAATTAAGCTAGCTCCCCAAACGCGATCTTGCACCAGCCTAAGTAGCTAGTTTAAACCACTCACCGACGGGGAAGGTATTCCCACTAAATTCTACATGCAATTCATTCTTTTGTAAAATAAACAATTATAAGTATACTAATAAATAAGTGCAAAACAAGGAAATATGTATGATAGTTGTAGGTAATCAGAGAAAAGTAGAAAAATAGCACATTATGCAGTTCTTGTGGTGCCAGCCACTTCGTAATTAGCGTGTGCCACATCCCTAGAGGCTCACACCATAAGTAAGGCCTGAAGACCAATTAGCCAAACAAAAAAATAAAGTGGCACACATCCTAGCCATTATGGCACACCACACATGGTGCACGCTACAGCGGCACCAACAAACATAAATCACACTAAACAAGTATATTCTCTCATAGTTTAAATTTCTAACATATTATTTCCATGTTTCTAGCATTCCTAGTGTAAGAAAATCGAAAGAGAAGGTTTTGATTTACCTCAGACGAGCTCCAGTAGAGGTGACTAGGCAAATCCAGCCGCAAGTTGATAAAACTCTGAGCTGAAGGTATAAACTCTCACAATTTCATACCATGGCCTAATATGGGGATAACAGGGTCGATCATGACACCTTTAGGAATCTAATCCGCGATGTTCTCGACTGCTATAATGATTGGAAGAGAAGTGAAGGGAACAAAGGTTTTCTGATGTCTTTGAAACCTTTAGGTTGAAAGTAACACTTAAAGGTTCACCTTCAAACTATTTAGAGCTTTTGGGCTTACAGGCCCAAGATGGGCCCCAAGCCCATTTACGGTGATCGGCTCTTATGCTTTGCCAACAACCCACCATGGCTCACCATGTAAGCAGGTGCGTCACCACTAGTCACAGGTAAGGTTCTGGACCAACAGGTACAATTTTCCTCATTTTTGATACCATGATAAGATTTTCAATAAATTCACATAAATTCATGCAAAGTCATGCATGTTCATAAACTCATATGAACTCATGCATTTCATACAAGCACGCTTTTTCGGGCATAATCACAAAATTTTATTTTTAACCATAATCGGCCAAAGGCCTCTATTTTCTATTAGAACAAGTAGTTTTGTAGGTTCATCCAAAGTGATCTAATTCAAATCAAGCCTTCCAAAGAATGCACCCACCCAAAGTGGCGTATTTCAAATTAAGTTGTCCCAAGTGGCGCATCGAAGCCATCCTAGGTAGCGCACCTAAGCGGTCCCAAGTGGTGCACTCAAGCCATTCAAAGAATGTACCCATGCAAAGTGACACGCATCCAAAGTGATGTATTTTAGCAAAGCAATCAAATGGCACAATCATCCTTAGAAGTCGTCAACCATCATAATGGCACAATTTCTCCAGTCTGCTCATTCAAAGTGACACCCGCCTAAATTGGTACATTTCAAATCAGGCCATCCTAAGTGGCACACCTAAGTCGTTTAAAGAACACACCCATCCACAGTGATGCATTTGAGCAAAACTACCAAAATGGCACCATCAGTAGCAAAAGACATCGAACACTATGACGCCATTCACCCACTAAACACCACCAAAATGGCACTCTACATCAGCAAAGTAGCCAAAATGGCATACTTCTGACATCCAAGTCATTCCAAAAATGCAAATCAGTCCAAAGGACGCCTGTGTTGTCTCAACTATACACGGCAATTCAACAATTGCCAAGTAAGTACTTCTTACTTGCCCGTCTACTTTCCACTTAGACGACATCTTGCTTAAAAAGCAAAATATCGCCAAAGTGGGGGGGCAAACTATAGACTTTCAATTTTTACCCCCAAAAGTCCAGTGGTGATAACCTTTTTAAATATAAAACTAAATCGAGACATCGAGTCACTATTATTCTCAGACCAATGATTTGTGGTTAAGATAATTGAGTTATTTGACCATTTTTCACTTTTTTGGATTTTCGGGTGTTTTGCAATGAAACTAGGCCAAGGAAATGCTTCGAGTTCACCTAGCACACTTTTTAATGCATCAACTCATTTTGCGTGCCACCCAGTCTAATTTGGTAAAAGTGTGTCTTGCCCGATTTTTGGGGCCAGTAGTGACACTTGCCCCCTAAACCCTAAAATTGCGCAATGCTTTCCCTATTTACCTATGAATAAGGCATTGAGAATTATGCAAGGGAGGACTTTTGGATGCTTAAAGGGAAACTCTTGAAATTTGAAAACTTAAGCATGTGAATCTAAGAAAACTTGTGTTTCTTCTTAGATTCAAGTTTTTCACAGAATCATTTATAGAAAAAGTTCCCATTAAGTGATTAGAATCTTATAAACACTCAGATTAAAACTAATATCAGATTTTTTGTCCAAGTTCAAAGTGTTGGGGTTTTGATTCATTTTCACCAAACACTTTGGATTTCTCCAAGCAAAGGTAACCCCTAATAGCCTTTAAGTCTTCTCCATCTTTTTCTTTCATTTTGGTGTCCTAAAAACACCCTCTTAACACTGGTTGAAAGAGAAATCTGTGATCAACTAGAAAGCATTTGATGCAGCACGCCACTAAGTAGTGGCTCCACAGCAATTACACGTGGCGCATGCCAGTTCTTTCCCTCTCAGAATGCCTTAAAAATCATGCTCTACATTTTCTGATCAGGGCAAGGTCTGCATGCCACTTTAAGTAGTGCACAAACCTTCATTTCAGAAATCCAAAAATATGGAAATCAATAAGATAATTTAATAAAAACAAGTTTCGCATTCTTTGATTAGGCAAGGTCCACACGGCACTAGGTGTAGTACATGCCACTTCTAATGGCACACAAACCTTCATTTCAGAGGTTCAGAATGTAGAAATTAATAAAATAGTCCCAAATCAGAGTTCCTTTGAGTCAAGCTTAGAATTTTCTTGTTCTAAGTTGCGATATAGATTCGTTAGGGACTGAATAAACATAAAATCAATAAGAAAAGGATGGTGACAAGTGCATTTGTTCATCAACCATGATGAACATCAAGGCTTTGAACTCAAATCTTGTTTAAAGTTTGAATTATTGCTTTTTGGTTTACTGCTCTTTTATATTTGTCCACTTGTAAGTTTCTGTCCTTTATCTTTATATAATTTCCTTTATTACTCTTAGGTTTTATTAAATCTAACGCATATAACAATAACCCATTATATATGAACATCAACATTCATCATCTTATCATTTTGAATGAATGTATGTTTGTTTTATTTTGTTGATGTTTATTTAGTTCTGTGATTTTTATTGTTCATTTGTGTTATCTATTTCTTTATTTCTTAAGCTTCATGTAAAAAACTTAATGGGTCCTATTTATTGAATGGTTTTAATAATTAATTAGTTGAGAAATTTTAATCGTTAATGAGTAGAATGTACTTTTAGGAAGTGGTTATAACTCTATTCTCCTTCCATCCCTTTCTTATTTAGTTCTATTTGTCATGTTTGGTGCAATAATTATCATGCTTGATTGTCATATTTTCAAAATTTTTTAAAATATTTACATCAAAATTAAAGTTAATTTCATTACCAATTATTGTGAATGAATGGACAATGAAGGAGGCTAGTTTCTAACTAGGCGGGTTAGGTGCCTTACACCTTCCCAAAACCATACTAAACTCCCTTACCAGTCCCTAGTTAAAAACTGAATTAGTTGATTCCAAAGAATCAATTAGTTTTAGATATTTTTCCTAAAGAGGATGGTGACTCCAAAATTAAAACTCTTACCTAAGTAAGAGATATTTTTAATCTCTTTAAAAGGGTCATTTTTTTAAGATTAATGAAAAGGTTTAAATAAAGAAAACCAATTTAATGAATAAATTGAACCAAACCCGTTCTATCTTCTTTTTCAAAAAACCTACCATCCTCAACACTTTAGCTACTCACACTTTATGTTAAAAAAACTGTGTATGGAATAACTTCTTTATTTCCTACCAAGTACAAATAGAATTCTCGAAAGTGTAGACTTAAAAGCAGTACTTGTAAGAGAATTAACAAACAACCTGAGCTTATAATATGGAAAGTTGTCCAGGTTCACCATTTCCCTCCCTGTACAATGAAGCATGCAATCTATTCCAGGGTAGACTATTCATCCTCACTAGAAAATAAAGTGAAGTCAGGAATCTTATATCCTCTGGGGTGACGATTCTCCATATCAACCACTTCAAGATACTGTTTATAGAATTCTGGCTGACCAATTTGTCTACAATAGACCCATAAAGTTCCAACACACAACATCCCTTAAGGCTTCTATAGAGCAAGAGGAACAAGGTTACCTACAACTGAAGTAGTTCCCATAGAACCTTGACTACCCCCAGAACATCTATCACATGGGGCACCTGATGTATTGGTATAGCTTCTGAATCATATACTCTAGCATGAGTTATAGGATTTGTGTGACTATGGATCTAAGGACGACCTTGAGTCCTTCCAGTCGGTTAGATTAAAACGATAACTTAGAGCTGAATGTCACCTACTTCTTCCACCTATGAGGAGGTTGGTACCTCCCCTCTAGTTGTGTAATGCCCTAAATTTAAGGATCTTAAATTATAAAATTTTACTGGGTCATGAATGGTACTACCTGAGAGGAAAATAATATTTTATTGGACTAACGAGTGATACATATAGTAATTTATTTTTATGGAATTCATTTAAAACTCTGTATGATTAATCTTGATTTAATTAATTTAAAGCTATGAATTTCTTATGATTAATTAAGTATTGGTGAATATTGATTTACCAGTCTGTGAATAGTACTACCCGACAGAAAATTTGGTGTTTTTTTACCCGAAAAAAGAAATTATGGTTTATAGCTAGTATTTTTTAATATTTATTTTGGATCATGTATATATTATTTTGAGGATAAGAAAGTAAGTTATGAATATATTTGGAGAAATTAAGTAATAAATAAATAGTAATTGTGGTACTTTTAGAATTTAAAAAATTGGAGAATTAAAATTATTGAATAAAAATAATAAGTCGTGTGGAGGAATATAGAAATTGAAAGAATTGTGGTAGGGAGAAATCTAAGCCATTAGATCAAATAATAAAAGAATTGATCCTAGCATCCCACTTAAACTTCCTAAGGAAGTAGTTCCCAAAGACTAAAATACCCTCACTAAACACGTCTATGCTAGTCTTTGGAAAAATTCTACCTAGACTAGGTCCATGGCCCCACTCATGGACCAAACAAATGAGAATAAGACTTTTTATTGAAACGAGGGTATTTGTAACACCCGTCGCCCGATCCCGGAAGACCCAATGTCAAGCGCCACATTCGATGTCGGAGTACCGTCTTATCTTACTTAATAATTCATGTATTAGAAGTGGCTAAGTTTTCATAAGGAGGCAAGTAATAAATTTTAGAAATAAAAATTTAAGGAAATTCATGAGAAAAATCCACAAGAGTTTCCCTTAAAAATGAAACTTGCCAAACAAATGAAAAGTAAAGCACTTCCTAATATAATCCTCTAAACCCCAATACTCCAAATCAACACAATAGTTACGCAGCGCTTCTAAATATTCACATCAAACCATTTTAGGTTCTATCATATTATAATGTCAACCATTCAAGGATTAACTACTAATAAACATACACTTTAAATTCACATAAAATTAATATTTCTTAATTAATCACGTACTACATTGATTTACAAGCTTAATATATACAACTTCAATCTCTTATAATATCTTTATACATGTCATACATATATCCTATACAAGTCCTACCCAAAATAAATTTCCTTCCCTAAGGCTAAGCCTCCGGTCTTTGTATAGCATCCATCGTTCTTAACCTGCGCGTGATAAAAATCGACGCACTGAGTATAAAACTCAATGGTACTAAATAACTTAATAGTATAATAAATAAGGGTGCCTAAGTAACAAACTTAAAATATAATTTCAAATACAAAAATACCGAAAGTACATAAATCAACTAAAATATTTCAAGAGTCATTAATAGGAACACTTTCAAAAATAAATTCATAATATGTCAAATATAGAAAAAGTCTCATACATACAACAAATTTTCATTTTTCCTTAATAAGAGAAAAAAATATTCTTAGTTGAGGGCTCATATGTATACTAAGAGAAATATAATCAGATTTGATTTTGTAGATGTCATAAATAGAGATTTGGCCTGTGAAAGTGCCACCGGATAATTGGCCTGTGAAAGCGCGACCAGATAATTGGCCTATGAAAGCACCACTGGATAATTGGCCTATGAAAGCGCCACCGGATAATAAGCGCATTCGCTTATTCAGAAGGCATCTAAAGCCTAACATATAATATAACAGAGAGGCATTAAAGCCGAGGATGCTCATTTATCGGAATAAACCTCATCTCACCATATTTCAACCATGCATACTTGAGCCCAAAACAAATCTATTTCTTTACAAAATATCTTAAATCATACACAAGATTCCTCAGCAAACCATTTCAAAGCCTAAATATTTTTACTTCAAAATAACTTAAATTACAACTTCAAATATTATCCAATTTTCATACTTATACTTATCAAAACTTATACTTATCAAATATACATACTCAATATGTCATGAAATACATAAAACCGACTTAAGGAAAGAAAAAGAAACATAAGCCAAGCCTTATCACCATTAGGCGGTTCGGCCCTTCCTTGAACACAAACGGAGAACGATTCCCTCATCAAATATCTTTAATTCCAAATCAAAATTATTTAATAAAATCATTACTTAACAATTATTAATCATAAAACTCATTTTTACTCAATTAAAACTCCCTTTAAGTCTTGAAAATTTCTTAAACATTAGAGTACAAGGTAGAGGTTTAAACCACCATTAAATCACTTGTCAACTACCTCATTAGAGTCAAAATCGAACATAAAAATCAAAGAAAACTCAAGGCCCTTCACCAAGCTAGGTTTTGCCGCTCTTACAAATGAAGGGGAAAAATGTTTTCTTTTCAAAATAACCACATTAATTTAAAGAGAAACCATTCAAAAATACATTAACATGAAAAAAAACAAAGCATGAAACAAAAACTCAAGCCCTTTCTCCTAAGGAGGTTCGACCACTCTTGGATTAAGGGGAGAGAGATGTTCCTCTTCCCATTATAACATTTCATCATGCTTAGAAATCAAGCCAAATCATATAAAAGCATTCAAATGACAAATTCCCCAACAAAATCACAAAATTCTCAAAATTCATTCAAAAACCCAAAAATTAAAAACTTAAGAAAATGACAGGAGAAGGAAATAATATAGGCACTAACCTTTAAGTTAAGCTTGAATAAGCTTAGAAAGCTTTATTTCTTAGCATTTTCCTTCCCTTTAGAGGATGGTTCTCCAACCTCTTCAAAGTAGCAAAAATCAACATTAAAATCAAGAAAATAACAAAGAAAGAGATGGAGCATGATTTAATACATATTCTACATGTCTAAGCTATGAAATTCACTTATTAATTCACAAAATCAAAATTTCACAACTTACTTGATTTGTAGAGATTCTCCAAAAGTCTTAGTTCTAGTCTCCAATTCTCACTCCTTTACATTAGTTTTTAAGGTTTAATTACTAATCTAAGGTTTAATCAAGTGATTTGGTGTAGTTTTGTGAGTAGAGAAATTGAGAGAAAATGGAGGAGAAGGAAGAGAGAGAAAGTGGCGTTAAAATGGAGAAATGAAGAAGAAGAAGTTGTGTTGGATAAGTTGTTGATTTTAAGTAGCAAAGTCAAACTTGGCTACTTAATTTTATGTCAAATGAATGGCTAGGATTAAGACTCTAGTATTCTGATCCAAGGGCTCTAAATATTCACCAAATAATTTTCCTCTAGTTATTATTTAACTCCACTAATTTATTAAATTAACTCCATAAAAATAGTTCCTAAGTTTTTCTTAATATACTACACTAGAAAACACTATTCATAAAATATATAAATTCTCCAAAAATATTCATGACACTTTCTACCCATCTAAATTGTGCAAACATGCTCTAAAAATATTAAGTAAAATATTAGACATGCATAGTAATTTTTTCGAACTGAAATAATACTAAGTCCCGGACTGATGATACTATTCACAGACCAGTAAATCACTATTACCAACACTGAAAATGGACTGTTATAGTTCTCCCCCCTTAAAAGAAACTCGTCCTCAAATTCCACCTAATGTAAATAGTTGAGGGTGCTGCTGTCTCATTTGCTCTTCTCTTTCCCACGTAGCTTCCTCTATCTTATGATTCCTCCAAAGGACCTTCACTAAAGGTATTCTCTTATTCCTTAATTCTTTAGCCTCTTTAGCAAGTATCCTTACGTGTTCTTCGCCATATGTCAGATCCAGCTTAATGGTGACAGACTCGGCCGAAATAACATGTGAGGGTTCTGATCTGTATCTCCTCAACATGGATACATGAAAGACATTAAGTATCCGATCCAGGTCTGGTGGTAAAGCTAGTCTATAGGCTAATGGACCCACACGTTCTAAGATCTCGTATGGACCTATAAACTTGGGACTAAGCTTACCCTTCTTACCAAATCTCAGAACTTTCTTCCATGGAGATACTTTCAAGAACACTCTGCCACCCACTGAATACTCAATGTCCTTCCTCTTAAGATCAGCATACGTCTTCTAACGATCTGAAGTTGCTTTCAACCTTTCTCTGATGACTCTAACCTTATCCTCTGTATCTCAGATCAAATCGGGACCCATTATCTTACTCTCATTAAGCTTTGTCCAACATAAAGGTGTCCTACACCTTCTACCATACAAGGCCTCAAATGGAGTCATTTGAATACTCGACTGATAACTATTTTTGTAGGCAAACTCAACAAGCCAAATATACTTCTCCCAACTACCCTCAAACTCTATCGCACAAGCCCTCAACATGTCCTCAAGAATCTAAATCACCTGCTCTGACTGACCATCTGTCTGCGGATGGAAGGTTGTGCCGAAATGCAATCTAGTACCTAGAGCCTCGTGTAGTTTCTTCCAAAATCTCAAAGTAAATCACGGGTCTCTATTAGAGATCATGGAAGAAGGAACTCCATGAAGTCTCATAACCTCATCAATGTGGAGCTCTGCCTACTACTCCATAGTGTATTTGGTCCTAACAGGAAGAAAATGGGTTGATTTAGTCAATCTGTTGACTATGACTCAAATAGCATATGTCTTCCGAGGTGTAGTAGGCAAACCAACCACAAAATCCATAATGATTCTATCTCATTTCCACTCTGGAATAGTGATAGGGTGCAGCAAACCCAATAGGACCTGATGCTCTGACTTAACCTGCTGACAGGTCAAGCATCTCGATGCAAAATCTAGCGATGTCCCTCTTCATAACTGGCCACCAATACTGTATCCTCAGATCCTGATGTATCTTATTACTGCCTGGATGCATAGAATATGGACTACTATGGACCTCCTCTAAGGTACTCCTCCTCAAATCTGAGATCTTACGCACACAGATCCGATCCCCAAAGTATAAGCAGTCATCCCTAATCTCAAATCCCTTCTTCTTGCCCTCTCTGACTATGCCTTTGCACAAGGCAATGGTCTCGTCACCCTACTATGCATCTCTAATCTGCTGAAGTCGACTAGGTCTCACCCTAAGCTCTACTACAAGGGCACCATCTCTAGCCATTGATAATTGAACATTCATCACACAAAGGGAAACCAAAGACTTCCTGCTGAGTGCATTTGTAACTACATTAGCTTTACCCAGATGGTAATCTATGGTGAAATCATAATCCTTAAGTAGCTCTAATCATCTACGCTGCCTCAAGTTAAGCTCTCTCTGCGTAAGTAGATAATTAAGGCTCTTATGATCCGTATACAAATGGCATCTCTCACCATACAGGTAATGCCTCCAAATCTTCAAAGTGAAGACAATAGCTGCTAACTCCAAATCATGGGTAAGGTAGTACTTCTCATGTGGCTTAAGCTGTGGGGAAGCATAAGCAACTACCTTGCCCTCTTGCATAAGTACCCAACCCAGACCATTATGTGAAGCATCGATGTACACATCAAACGGTCTACCTGAAGCTAGTTGTGTCAAAATTGGAGCCTTAACAAGCATCGCCTGAAGCCTCTCAAAACTACTCTAGCACCTATCAATCCACTCAAATCAAATATCCTTATGAAGAAGTCTAGTCAAACGCACTGCCATAAGATAAAACCCCTTGACAAACCTCCTATAATATCCAGCCAAACTTAAGAAACTGCGGACCTCTGGGACATTCTTAGGGTGCTTCCAATCAAGCACTGCCTTAATCTTCTTCGGATCTACCCGAATACCCTCTTCAGAGATGACATATCCTAAAAAAGCAATCCCGATCGACCAAAACTCACACTTATTGAGCTTAGCATATAGTTGTCGGTCTCTCAAAGTTCGCAGAACTGTCCGTAGGTGATGATCATGTTCCTCTCTAGTCAGAGAGTACACCAAAATATCATCAATGAAGACCACCACAAACTGATCCAAGTAAGGATGAAAGATCAGGTTCATCAAATCCATAAACACTACTGGAGCATTAGTTAACCCAAATAGCATCACCAAAAACTCATAATGGCCATATCAAGTCGTGAAAGCAGTTTTAGGCACATCCAATTCTCTAACACCCAACTGATGATACCCTAATCTCAAATCAATCTTCGAGAACACTGTGGCCGCGCTCAACTGACCAAATAAATCATCTATATGAGGCAATGGAGAATGATTCTTCACCGTCACTTTATTAAGCTGCCTGTAGTCAGTACATAATCTCAAAGTGTCATCCCTTTTCTTCACAAATAATACTGGAGCGCCCCAAGGGGATACACTAGGTTGAATAGAACCCTTATCAAGCAACTCTTGAATCTAGATCTTCAACTCTCTCAACTCAATAGGAGCCATCCGATAGGGAGCTATAGATATCGGTGCAGTACCCAACATAACCTCAATACTAAACTCAACCTCTCTCACAAGAGGTAAACCGGGCAACTCCTCGAGAAACACATCTGGGAAGTCACGTACTGTCTGAATCTCATGGACATTGGGAGCTCTCTACTCAGGCTCAAGTACACAAGCTAGGAACTCCTCATAGCCATGCTGTATCATCCTCTTAGCTGTAGTGGCTGAAATAACATTAGAGAGGTAATCCAACCTCTCACCCACAACTACAATCTCCTCACCAGACAAAATCTGGAGTGTGATCCTCTTACATCTACAATCCACAATCACCCCATGCCGAGATAGCCAATCCATACCCAAAATCACATCAGACTCCCGAAAAAGCAACTCTATCAAATCTCCTAGAAATACATTCCCATGAATAACTAAAGGGCAATCTCTAAGCACACGATCAACTACAACACTCTGACCCAAAGGTCTAGTGACCTCAATGATGTGCTATAGTGTGTCAGCATGCATACTACCCAGTCTATCCACATGTATGCATATATATGAATGCATGGAGCCTAGATCAATCAAAGCAAGTACAAAAGTTTCGAAGATGGAGAAAGTACCTACAATGAAGTCCAGAACATCTTGCTCCTCCTTGGTCCTGATAGCATAGGCCCTCGCCGATGCTCTAACCTCTGGTCTATCCACTGTCTCAGAAACTAGCCCCTGACTCCTAATACCATATGCATCACCACGGCCTCTACCTCTGCCTCTGTGAACATAAGGAGCTGGCCTCCTAACTTGGCGAGCCAAACTAGTCACTGTCAATGGGCACTCCCTAATCATGTGCTCAGTGGATCCACATCTAAAACAACCGCCCGTGGCTCTCCTTCACACCCCAAAATGTCTCATGCCACATGAGGTGCAAACTGCATTATATGACATGCGACGCCTTTGCCACTAGCAATAGATGTAGCCTGAGAAGCTGATCTCTCATATGTACCCTGGCCAAATCTCTGACCTGGTCTGAACCCCATTTGTGGTGCACCTCTACACCTCTTGCTACAAGACTGGACCCTAGAAATCTGTTCAGATGTAGCACTTTGAAATCTCTTATACTGGCTGCCCAGTTGGGTCCTCTAACCTCTAGCCTGCCTCTCCATCCAGATCGCCTCAAGCTCTAAAGCAGCCTTCACTAGAGAAGCTAGTGTGGTGTGAGGCTGGGATGTCAAGTGCATACTATACTCATCCAGCAATCCCTTTCTGAACCGTTTACATCTATCCACCTCAGAAGTGATCAATTTAGAAGCATACCTACTCAGCCATAGGAACTCCTGCTCATACTCAGAAACAGTCATCCGACCCTGCTTAAGCTCAAGGAACTCTATTATCCGCTAATCTATATAGAGCTCACCCACATATTTCTCCCGAAACTCAGATAGGAAGAAATCCCATATCACATCCTTAGCTCTAGCTGCCTTAACTACTGGCTCCCACCATAAATAAGCCTCTTCCTTAAGCAAAGAAGTAGCACAAATCAATCTATCCTGAGGGTACACTCCATTTGCTTTAAAATCCTCTCTGCAGCTCAAAGCTAGAACTCTACCGTGGAAGGCACATCATCCTTTCGACCCATAAAATCAACAGTACCATACTTCCTCAGTCTCTCAATAGGGGGGACAGACAGGAACAAGGGCTGGTGCGATTGGAGCCTAGGGAACAGCTCCTGCAACCTGCCTCAAAGTAGCAACCAAATGCTGGACGAAGTCACCTTCATTATGCCCCGCAGGACCTGCAGCAGCCTGCCCCGCAGCCTTGGCGTGCTCTGCATCAGCGGTCAACCAAACACCAATCAGTGGTAAAATCCAAGCACCAACTAATGGTCAACCAAACACAAATCAGTGGTCAACCTAAACACCAAAACCAACCTAAGGAGATATACCTACTTCTAAGCCTCAAACGTGACCTGTGCACACCAAAAGCCTCGAACACTGACCTGAGCACCTCAGACTACCAGAAAAGCCTAAATCAAACCTAGGCACCCCTTATTCCCAACTAAGGGCAATCCCTAAGTCATGCGCTCAAATCTTGGCTTGTGCATTGCTTCCTCCTATTATCCAAAGCCTCAAACACTGACCTGAGCACCCCAGATTACCAGAAAACCTTAGATTAGAACTAAGCACTCATTACCCCCAAATTGGGGGCAATGCTCGAGTCATGTTCTCAAATCTTGACTCATGCATTGCTTCTTCCTATCTAAAGCCTCAAACCTGACCTAAGCACCTCAACCTCAAATTACCTAAGCCTCAAATCTAACCTGAGCATTACACACCTTACTAAGCCTCAAAACTGACATAAGCATCTAAGATTACTAAAAACCCTTATATCAGACCTAAGCACTCATTATTTGTAAACTGGGGGCAATGCTTGAGTCATGTCCTTAAATCTTAGCTCCTGAATTGCTATCCTTCTACTTCTAAGCCTCAAACTTGACCTAAGAACCTTAAATCACCAAAAAGCCTCAAATCAAACCTAAGCACTCACGAATCACCAATCTGGGGGCAATGCTAGAGCTATGCCCTCAAATCTTGGCTCATGCATTGCTTCCTTTTATCCCAAGCATCAAACTTGACTTGAGCACCCCTATCTACACAAAACCTCAAACTTTGACCTGAGTCACCAAACCCCAATAGTGTATGCTTTCGAGAATCTCACCAATAGTTGTATACTGATGACTCCTTTATTTGCTTCTTCTAGAAAATGAAAATGACTATGGCATTACCTACTAATCTTAGAGCTATCATCGAAGCATGTTAACTGAATAGAGCAACTCCCTCTAGAATACCCTCACTACTTAGAGAGAGATTATCCTAGGGAAAGTAAGGACCTTGATAACCACTAGTCAAAATGATAATGTTCCTCCAAATCAGGCTGGGGAATCTAATTAATAGTATACCATCCCAACCAATGGCGATTAGATCGCCAGAGAGTCGGTTCTTGAGATAAGGGCTACTTCTAATGCCATTACCACCCCGAGCAAAATAAGGGATGATTCTAACTCTCTGAAGGTTAAAACGATGATGGAGAATATGAACTCCTTTGAGAAGTTTCTCAAAAGCATCAAAAAGTATGAGGACCTTATTGATGTAGATTCTCTCTCACTCTTTCTAGAGGCTACATTGCTCATAAAACTTAAGATGTGCACCGTAGACAAATTTGATGGCACCACATGCCCCAAAACTCATCTCAAGTTGTATGTGGGTGCCCTCATTACCCTTGGCGTAAGCAATAAGCTCCTTGCTCAATTATTCTAGTAGTCTCTCACCGACGCCACTCTCCATTGGTTTATTGCCTTTGACAATGCCAAGAAGAAAACACGAGATGAGATTTGTAATGCTTTCAACCAGCAGGACCATTATAATGTAGAGGTTGACATTACTAGAAGGGACCTATAGACTACTAAACAGGGAGCCCGAGAATCCTTCTCCTTGTTCCTTACGAGGTAGAGAGGTAAGGATGTCTAAATGCTTAATCGCCCATCTGAACAAGAATAAATTGACATCATAGTCAAGAATTTTCTCCCCTCTTACCAGAGTCATTTGAGGACCCAATATCTTCTAGACTCTCGGGCTCTCATTGCTAATGCCATTAAGATTGAGGACTTGATCTGGTCAAGCCAGATCAAAGAGGATCAAACTTCTTCCTCCATATACAAGAGGCCACAAACCAACTATCATACAGTTCCTCCTGTCCTTTAGAAAGGCGGTGAGGTGGCCAACCTAACTAGCCAAAAACAACTTCGTCCTCCTCCACCACCAAGACCAATTGCTCAAACAGACAGACATAACTTTATGGACTTGGGGGGTCCCTGATTTCTTTATTTTTTAAAAGGCTGTGGATGACAAGTTGATGCAATCCCTATAACCAAGGCGCTTGCCTAACCCCATCGCCAAACACTACAACATGAGCTCTTTCTGCTCTTTCCATCGTACACCTAAGCACAAGACTGATGATTGCAAAACCTTGAGAAATAAGATCCAGGACTTAATGGAGAGTGTCTAGATACTCCTTGTTTAACCCTGACTAAACATAAACACTAACCCACTCCCTCATTACTAAAATAACATCCACATGATCCATCAAGAGCAAGATTCTAACTTGGCCTCTTTGATCCACCAAACTTTAGATAACTCATGTTGCCTCATAGACCTGACTGACATGCTTGAGGAGATCATTGCCATCACCTAGAGTGGGAGATAATACCCATCTACTCCCAAAAGCTCTACCCAGTCTAGCCACCTTAGCCAAGGATATGCCCAATTCCAGCTCTGGACCATAACTTGAAAATTTAGTCTTAGAGCAACTAAAGAAGGCCAAGGCTAACATTTCCATATAGGGGTTAATCCAGTCCTCTTTTGTACACCTCCAAGCCCTGGTTAAGGCTATAAATTAGTGTCAGACAATTACTAATATCACTTCGAAGGCATTGGTGGCATCCATTATAAAGAACCCCCTAGCATTGGCTCTTTACTTTCCAAACCATGAGATCCCTACTGGAGGAGACCACAGTCATGCTTTGCACATCAAGTCCAAGCCAGGGGTAAAACAGTAACTATGGTCTTAGTAGATAATGGGTCAACTCTGAACATCTGTCCCCTGAAAGTGGCTAGCTATCTGAGCCTAACTGCTGAAGATTTTATGCTATCCCATCAGATAGTGAGGGCATGTGACAACACCAAATGAGAGTGTGGCAGAGCTAAAGATTACAATCGAGCCCGCAGTCATGATTATCCCCTTTTAGGTAGTGCATGTACCGACTTCCTTCAATCTCCTTCTAGGAACACCAGGGATCCACAAGGCTAAAGCAGTCTTAGAAAATCAAAAATTCCTTCCTTGGCACCACTCTTTAAAATTCAGCTAGAACTAGCAGTCTACGCTTTGACCCATATAGTAACCTGCTGGTGGCTAACATGTTGGTGGCCAATGTGTTATTTTTTAAGAATAGGACTAGATCATAACTAATAGGGTGTGTTCTCCTTCACTGAGTATCCGACTATTGAACTTCTCTTTGGTCTTGGATTCAAACTGACAGATGAAGATCGAGAGGAGGTAGAGGGTGCCAAATAGAAAGGAAGAACAAGAGGTGAAATAAGGGACATCCCAATGCACCCATATTCAAAATCTTGAATGGATACTTTGTCAAAGAAGAAGAATCTAAACCTTATTATTTCTTTTAAGAGCCATGGTATTGTCCCTTGACAAAAAAGACTAATTTTTGGTTTTGAACTTCTCTTTGATGTCAAGCTCTCAATAAAAGACCGAGAGCCTCTTTTCAAGCTCCAGACAGAATGGAAGGACAACATGGAGACATCCCTCTTTAACATGTGGATGATTGCTGATCAAGTGGAAGCAAACCCCACAAGCCTTATCTAGCCTATCCAAACACCTCTTCAGAATTGGTACTTGGAGGAGCACGTAGAGCAAGTCTCACTTCTCCTACCTAAACTTGAGTCTGAATCACTAATAGAACTTGAGTCAAATTCCATTTTAATATCCAATTCCATGTCTTGAATCTTTTGAGTCTTCTATGACTTCCCTATCTGAGTTAGGAGACCTCTTTGTCAAACTCAGTGTAAATGTCGACCATGGCACTTTTATCAATAATAAAAAGTTTTAGTTTTCTTGTTACCCTCTCTCTACCTCAAATGAGATTCCTAGCAAAATAGAAAATAAAAAAGAAAAAGAAATAAAAAGAACAAAAGAACAAATAAACATTGGCATAGAAAATGAACCAAAGCATACATTTATTGTGCATGAATGTGATTGTATATAGGAGTTAGCAAAGCTCATCAACCAGTATTCAGATTGCTTTGTATGGACAGCCAATGACATGACCAGCATAGATCGTCACATTATAATTCATAAGATCCCCACATATGATCACGTCAAGCAAGTAAAATAGAAACTCCAAAGTTAGAAGTCGTAGATCTCTCTCAGAATCAAAGAAGAAATAACCAAACTATTAGAAAATAACTTCACTAAAGCCATCAACTATCCGACATGGTTAGCCACCATAGGGTTAATTCCTAAGATAGATGGAAAGATTAAAATTTGCGTCAACTACCGAGATCTGAATACGGCATGTCCCAAGGATGACTTTCCTCTGTCTCATATCAACCTACTTATTGATAGAATGGCAGGGTCCAGTGAGATTTTAATCATAGATCTGTATGCAAGGTATAACCAAATACTAGTTAATCCATTGGATAAGTCGAAGACTTCATTCGCCACAAAACAGGGTACCTTTTGTTATAAGAACATGTCATTTGGCATAAAAAATGCTGGTGTTACTTATTAGAGGATGACGACCACAATCTTCCATGACTTGATGCATTAGAATAAAGAGGTGTATGTTGATGATATGGTTGTCCACACTAGGGACGGACCAAGTCATTTAATTGCCCTCGAGCAATTATTTTCTAGGCTTCACCAGTATAACTTGAAGCTTAATCCTACCGAGTGCCTCTTTGGAGCTCCGTCTAGTATCTTCCTGGGCTACATGGTCTCCAAGAGAGAGATTGAAATTGATCCATCAAAATCTAAAGTCATCAAAATGCAGCCTCCTAAAATAAAAAAGGAGATCAAGGGGTTCTTAGGCCGCCTTCAGTCCAATTTATTACACAATTAGTAGACACCTATGGACCGATCTTCAAGAAACTGAGAAAGGATGCCGCAAAATCTTGGGATGACTAGTGCCAGAAAGCTTTTGAACATATCAAAGAATATCTACTCAATCCTGTAGTTCTCCAGCCTCCGAGACCTAGAAAACCACTCCTACTCTATCTATCAGTGACAGGAAAACCAATAGGGGCCATGTTAGCATAAAAAGCACCAAACTCTCACAAGGAGAATGTCGTTTACTACCAGAGTAAGCGCATATTAGAAATAGAAGTGAAGTACAGCAAGATAGAAAAACTCTGCCTGGCTCTGGCATGGTCTACACTAAACTCCAGTATTACCTCTACTTTTACACCACTTATGTCATTGTTGACCAGAGTCCCTTGAAATTCCTTATGGAGAGGCTAGTTTTGGACAGTAAGCTGGCCAAATGGGCTACCATCTTTGTAGCATTTGATCTAAAGTTTATTACAAGGCACTGAAAGGTAGTATGATAGCAGCTCACTTAGCTTTATCTCTCGGTGATGCTGAAGTAACAGACATTAGATTTCCTAATGAAGACATTCCCTTAATTCAAATAGACCAGTGGACAATTTATTTTACAAGGCCACTAACCATGAGTGTTATGGCATCGACATGGTTATAGTAACTCCAGACAGGGAGCGCTTGCCCTTCAGTATTAAGCTAACATTTCATGTCACTAATAATGAAGCAAAATACAAAGCATGTATCGCTGGATTAGAAGCAGCTCTGAGCATTAAGGTTGAATGCCTAATAGTTCATGGAGACTCCATGTTGATAGTCTCTCAAGAACTGAAAAAGTGGAAGATTAAGAATAACATTTGGTCCCCTATCTCTAATGCTTAGATCAGTTGGCTCAATAGTTCAAAGAACTGTCATTCCACTATTTACCACGGGCTAAAAATTAGTTTGTTGACACACTGGCTAATCTCGCCTCCATGGTTGATGCTAGCCCTAATATGGTCATCAAGCCCCTAAATATTTAGGTTCAAAAATAGCTAGCCTATTGCTGCAATCTCCAACTCACCAATGGTAAGACTTAGTACTAGGATATTCAGACTTGGTTAGAAAGGGAGGAATACCCTGAAGGTGCCTCTAAGTCTGACAAGAGGACGCTTCGGGAGTTATCAAAAGCTTACCTCTATAAGGATGGCCTTCTATATAAGAGGACATGGAATCAGGCACATCTCAAATGTGTGACTAAAGAAGAAGCTCAACAAATAATAGAGGGGGTGCATAGCAGAAAAGAAGGCCCCCACATGAATGGGATGGCTCTAGTCCATAAGATCACCAATCAAGATTATTATTGGCTTACCATGTGATCAGACTGCATCAACTTCATTCAAAAATGTCATAAATTCCAAGCTCCAAAAATTGTCCCTAATAACTCTTCACCCAATCACCATGCTATAGCCCATTGCAATTTGGGCTATTAATATGATAGGCAAGGTCACTCCCAAATCCTCTAATCAATACGAGTACATCTTGGTAGCCATCGACTATTTCACCAAGTGGGTGGAAGCTGCCTTTTATCATGTTTTAAATTCTAAGAAAATGGCTCAATTCATCTAGTCTAACATCATATGCAAATACGGGGTTCCTTTTTAGATCATATTAGACAATGGGTCTCATTTCAAGAATTAAGTCTCCATCCTAATGACAAGATACAAAATCTGGCACCACCGCTCTTCACCATGTAGGCCCTAAACCAATAGAGCAGTTGAAGCAGCAAACAAGCCCATCAGGAATATCCTCCAGAAGATGATTTGCAATCACAAAAATTGGCATGAACATTTACCTTTTGCCTTCTAGGGAAACAGAACCTCCATCAGAACTCCAACTAGGGCGACACCTTACTCAGTTATGTATAGGATGGAAGCAGTCATCCCTATTAAAGTATAGGCCAAATCAGCTAGGGTCATGAGAGAAAGTCAGCTACCCAAAGTAGAATGGTTCCAAAACTATAATAACCAATTGAAAGTTATTAACGACAAAAGGCTAGAGGCTCTTAATCAGATTCAAAGCTACTAATAGAAAATAGCTAGACACTTCAACAAGAGAATCTGGGATGGAAAACTCAAAGAGGGTTGTCTTGTACCTAAGAAAATTAAAGGTCCTATATATGATCCTTGGGGTAAATTCAGGACAAACTGTGCAACCCCTACATACTAAAGAAAATTTTGTCTGGAGGTTATGTCATCTTGTCCGACATAGATGACAACAAGTTCACCAATCCACGTAACTTGGATCAACTCAAAAGATAATTTGTGTGAAAGCATTCGGGCATTAGTACTAGAAATATTGCTCCTTTATATCACTGTTAAGTCGAACTATGGTGACCTAACTCCCAAAAATACATTTTAAAGTAAAGGATATGTAAGTAGCCCAGCCGGTAAGTGCGGTCAAAATAACAAAAATACATTTTTCCCTCTCATGAAAATTCTAAATTTTCTATGCTAATTAATAAAAAAATCAAAAATAAAATAAAATAAGCTAAGTCAAAAACCCGCAAGGGCAGACGACTTAGGCAAAATCAAAATCCTACTAAGTTGAAAACCCAAAGGGCGACTTAGGCAAATATTAGGGCAGCCTGCAACTCGAAAACCTAAAAGGGTGACTTAGGTAATAATTAAGGCTAATAAGCAGCAATCTTACGAAGGATAAGATTGAACTTCCTCTATCAAAAGTGTCAAAATGATTCGCTTTTTACATATCTTAAATCAGTACAAGTCATGCATAAAAGAAAATCACAAAAGCCCTATCATCTAGGTGCCTATCCCTGTCATTAGTCTCTGTCACCTGTCTATCTGTGTCATTTCTCTATATCTCCATTATCCAAAGTGTCAAAAAATTAAAATAGTTTATGTCAAGCTGAACCCTCTATAAATTATAGGTCAGCGTCCTATCTCAAAGACCTTATAAAAATACGGCCTGAGTCAGATCAAAAGTCAAAAGAACAAAAATCCTACCCTATCAAGATAAGGTTAGTGTGCACCGATGGACTAGGTAAACCGTCTGCGTCGCCTTAGAGGCATATCTCTAGAGTCACCAGGATCCTTTGGGTTAACTCATTAGGTAGAGTCTAGGGTCGTCTCAGTCACCATCTAGAGTCTAGAGTCCATCTCTCGAGTCAAAGTCGCTCTACGCTCTCTCTCCTTATCACCATGCTCAGCAACCCACCATGCATCATAAGTAGCAATTCTGCCCCCAAAAACTCTAGCCTCAACCACATCAACCCCTCTTGACCATCTACCCAATATTGCCACAGTAATCCACAAAGAGATTAGTGTACCCCGAAAAAGAGCTCTGATCGGTGGTAACCCCTAGACATGCCCCATCTGCTTCTTCAACCTAGAATTAGGGTAGAATTATGATGCTATCCATGTCAAATAGATAAGTCATCTAGTATCCAACTGATGAACTAGAAACCTGCTAACCTCATACCAATTATATCTCCACAAAATCTAATCTAGCCTCAGCACCAATAACCACTGCAACCACTCATCCTTTAACTCGAGTCTCACCACAACTCGTCTAGCTTGATGCTATGATGGCTCATATGGACAATGTCATGGTGGCTCCCCCACCTTCAAATGATTCCTCAACCAAACCTACAAGATCAGAGATTGCACTATGATATAAGAAAAGAAATAAGCATTCACGTGAAAACACTCTCTCACCCTATAGAACCAGTTGTACCCTAACTTAAAAAGTTCAAGCCTTTCCCCGAAGCATCCAAGAATTGACCTTGCCCTCACTATTCAAATTCTAAGACAAGCATTCACATACAACTCAAACTTAAGCCTTTTTTTAAAAAAGCACCCAATCCAAGTATAAGATAAGTTAGTTCGAGAAAGCTTACCTGAAGCAGGATCGGATTAGTTGACCAAATCCCCTCTACCTTCTAAGCTTGATCAAGGCTCAGTACAGTCTCCGGCAAAGCCATGCTAGAAATCCCGACAACTCGCTCTATTTAAAGGACTGGGTCCACCACTTTCAGATCCCCTATACAAGTGCTCAGCAAATAAAAAACTAAAGCCCAAATCCTAAACCTCTGATGCTCTAGGTCAACGAAGTTGAGTGGATTTAGATACTGCTCCATTAACCTAGCCAAATCAATTGGGTCCTCCATTACTAGCTCCCTAGCTTCTACCATAGAGAGACCTAACATCCTTATGAAGCTCCTAAAAAACTCATTCTTGGTCGGTGTAGCCACCAAAGCCCTCTCAGAACTACTGCCTAATAAAGTCGCAAACTCCTTATATGTTGGACACATCTCCTTAAAATGTCTACCGGATCAAAACACATGAGCCTGCAGATCCTAGAGGTGCAGGCGTGCATCTAAAAAAGCTCGATCTATTGGCAAACCTCTCAGAGTTACTAAAGAAGCCATAACGTACTGGCTCAAATTTATCTTCTCAACCTCTATCAACCTCTTGGTCCATCTTTGGATGCCATAACTAAAGAATGGCTCTATTTTTGGGTAGAATGTTTGTGAAAATTTAGAAAAATCTGGCCCTAGGGCACAAAATGACATCGTTTTAAGGCTATAAATGAGATATTTATAGGCCCTCAACTCGTAACTCCCAGGACGCTCCAACCAGCCTTTAATCGGCACCGATTGCCCCAGAATGGTGTCGATTTGACCATTCATACGGTGCCAAAATGACACCATTTTGAAGGACAATGATGCTGATTTCAAGCACCCCTGCATTGATACGTCAAAAAAAAGTAGGAGAAAAGAGAGAAAAAAATTAAAACAGAACTGAAAATCATTTTTCAAATTGAGCATTGGCATATTGGGCCTGGATTTTCCATAGACACTCTCTTGGAAATCGAGCCAGACAATCAAAAATGAAACATCGTGCATCATGCATATTTTGCTTAACTAACCGTGACTTTTAGTTTAGACCGCAAGACAACAGGGCAATCGATGCCAAAGTAATCGAAAACAAGGCACTCTATGTCACAATATACAAACAAGACAGTTAGCACCAAAATAAAGCAAATTCCTCACATAATAAGGTGATCAACTCCAAAAGACTCAAAGAAGGATGACCAGTGTCAAAACACTCAAAGAAGGATGACCAGTGCCAAAACAGACACAAAATGGGTTGGTCAGTGCAAAAAATAACTCAGAAATAGAGCAATCAGTGTCAAGAGTAGGGCGGTCAGCGCCAATGCAATGAAAATAGGCACCACAATGCAAAATGTTATATGCAACAAAATTAACATTTCATGCAGGAAAAATAACATGTATTCAGACTTAAACCAGGGTTTCTATATCAATTATAGAGTTATTCAGACTCAAAATAAGGTTTTCAAACCAAATCTAGGTAAGCAATAGGGTATTCTGACTTACTGCAGTAGTATTTAGAGTTGAACCAGAGTTTTTCAGACCAACTATAGAGTTATTTAGACTCAAAATAGGATTTTGAGACAAAATCCAGATAAGCAATGGGGTATTTAGACCAACTACAAAAGCATTTAGACTTAAACCAGAGTTTTTAGACTAACTATAAACTTATTCAAACTCAAAATAGGGTTTTTAGACCAAATCCAGATAAGCAATAAGTATTCAGACCGACTACAGAAGTATTCAAACTTAAACTAGGGTTTTCAGATCAACTACAAAAATATTTCAAACTTAAACCAGAGTTTTCATACCAACTACAGAGTTATTCATATTTAAAATAGGATTTTCATACCAAATCCAGATAACCAACAAGGTATTCAGATCGATTATAAAAGTATTCAAACTTAAACCAAGATTTTTAGATCAACTACAGAAGTATTCAGACTTAAACCAGAATTTTTAGACCAACTATAGAGTTATTCAAACTTAAAATAGGATTTTTAGACCAAATCTAGAGAAGCAACGGGGTATTCAGACCGACTACAGAAGTTTTCAGACTTAAATAAGGATTTTCATACCAACTATAAAATTATTCAAACTCAAAATAGGATTTTCAGACCATATCCAAATAAGCAACAGGGTTTTCATACTAACTCTTGAAGTATTTAGACTTAAACAGGATTTTCATATCAACTCCAGACGTATTCATGCTCAAGTCAAGGTTTTCAAACCTATCAGACTCCTCTCGAGACCATTTACAGGGTCATAGGAAGTTGGAGCTCCAAATAGAGCCAAAATAGGCCACTAGGGCAAAATGGTGATTTTCCCAACAACCAGGGACTAAACAACAAATTACAATTGGAGTCCGACTGGGGCTACCTACAGTGTCTAAAGAGGCTATATCTTTAATTAGAGATAAAACCGAGCCTAAAATCTAAGCAGAATAGGTTTTGGGGCAAAAGCACAATTCTCTAGAAATTAGAATACTTAATTACAATTTCTAGCAAAGCGGTTGGGAGCACCATCCTAATACGCTATGCTTCTACACATCTATAACATGAATTTTATTTTCATTCGAGTATCTTAATTTTGTATAATCTTAGTCTGGTCAACTGTTACTTGATCAAGTGTAATTTAATTTAATTCAAATTAGATTGTCTAAATTTAATTTGATTTCAAGTGTGTCTCAATTAAATGTGGCTTAATTAAATTCAATTTAACTTAATTAAATTTGATTTGATTCAAAGTGTAATTTAATCAATTGTTAGTTAATTTAATTCCAATTTGAATGTCTTAATTTAATTTAATTTAATTTCAAATGTAACCAAGTATGACTTCATCAATGGTTGTTTAATTTAGATCCAATTAGGGTGTCTTAATTTAATTTAATTTTCAAGTGCGACTAAATATGAAGTAATCATATGTGCCTTTAATTTAATTAAAATTAGCTTGTTTGAATTTAATTTGATTCCAAGTGTGGTCAATTTTATGACCAAGTATAACTTTAATCAATTTTTATTTAATTTAATTTCAATTTGGATGACTTAATTTAATTTAATTTAATTTCAAAATGACATTATAAAGATTGATCCTAGGATCTTTTCTACACTCATACTCAATGCCAAAATATGTACTTTTATGTTATTTGTGCTATAACCCTCAAGTGTGACTTAATCAACAACTATTTAATTTAATTTCAACTAAGGTATCTTAATTTAATTTAATCATAGTTGTGACTTAATTTAATTCAAAATAGATTTTCTAAATTCAATTATATTTAACTGTGACTTAATTAGTCAATTGCGATTTCATTTAATTCCAATTTGGATGTCTTAATTTAATTTAATTTTATATATGACTTAACAATTATAAATTAATCATTCAAGTTATTGTCCTCATCTATCCTTTTAGCGCATTGAAATTCATACGTAGAAAACATTTTATAGATTTGACACAAGAAAATGCATAATAAATGTCAAAATGACTTGTATAAAGATTTAAACCTAGGAATTTTTATATACTCATACTCATTCCAAATGTGTGCTTATATGTCATTTGGGCAATAACTCTAATATGAGCATAGAGTGTGGGCCTCGAGTTAAGGACCCTACGGGATCAATAACTGGACCCAAGGCAAAAAAGCTGAAAGAGGCATTACAAGGCTACATACAACATTTTGTAGATAAAGAGCTAAAGCTACATGAAGATGGGAATTATGGGCTAAGACCTCTTTATCTTGTGGAGGCTTGGAATAGTTAATGTTAAGCTTTGTAAAGGCAATGTGTTTATTATTGTGGTGCTTGTACAGACCACAGTGGCCTCAGGCCACGATTATGTAATTGGTTGGTGGCGCTTTCACAAGCCACGATTATATGATTGGTGGGTGGCGCTTTCACAGGCCACGATCGATTCTACTTACATTCTTTCGGTATCGGTATGAGCTTTAGATAAAATGAAAATGGGAATTTTAATTTATTATATTGAAACTGGAAAACATGTTGACATTTATGATATTTTCTTATTTATTATGAGTTGGGATAAATTTTTAAGTGTGAATTTCTTGTGATCTTTCAAATATTGGGATTAAATTAATACAATTTCGGTGTTTAAAAAAAATGTATTGTTTGAAATTATTTATTTGGTGTTATTTGGATATTTTAAGTTTATAAATATTTAGCACCACTGAGTCTTCCACTTAGCGCATTGATTTTTATCACGCACAGGTTAGGAGTGAAAGGCACCTGTCTGGACCAGAAGAGGGCATTAGAGTATATATAACATTTTGGGTAGGACATGTATATTAATGTAAATCATGACATGTATAGACTCTTGTGAATGATATTGAGGTTGTAAGTATTTGAATAAATTTTTAGTGAAATCGGTGGCCGATTTAGTATTTTATTATTTGATTATTTGTTTGGTGTATGAATGATAACATATTTAGTTATCTTTAATGGTGAAATATTACCTTGGTTGATAATAAAATAATTATAATCTCTAGAAGTGTTGCGTGATCGTTGGAATAATTTGAAGTTGAGGTTTGGAGGTAGATATTACAAGTGCTTTGTTTTTCCTTGTGTGGCAAGTCGATTTTTAAGGGGGGACTCTTGTGAAATTTTCATAGGATTTTCCCTAAGCTTTTATTCATTTGTTTTAAAGAAAAATAAAAAGAAGTTATTAAAATATTGCTCACCTCCCTGGAACAACTTATTCACTTCTAATATACAATTTGGGTTTATTTGGTGACATAAGACGGTGCTCCGGCACTGAATGTGGCATCCGCCGTCTGGTTCTCCAGGATTAGGCGGTGGGTGTCACATTGACCTAAGTATTTATTCACTCACTGCATATATATCCATAGTGGTGATATCATAAAATCTATGGTATAACAATTATATCCACCATGTATAGGTGGATATACGCCATAGCTAGGGCTATACTAATGGGAATCCCCTTGGGCATATGGATAATGAATATGCAGTATGTGATTATATATCCACATAAATAGTATGGATACACTGGGATATATCTAATGATCTATAGTGGTTATACGTGGATATTACATTATCATGACTGGTTTGTGTAATGGTAAATCATACGTATTATATGATTATCTGGTATAATAGTAATGATCCTTGTGTTATGCCAATCATTATTTACCTATCTATTAGTACAACCAGTATCCTTAGGAAATGATAATTGGTATAGTTATGTGGATCCATATAATATGGATAGGTAATATATTATATGGTAATATGGACTATTTACATAGTGTAATGGCTATACACATTAGTGGATAAGTATCCTGATAGACTATTTGGTATATGTATTTAATGTAAATTTGATATCACCATATATGTCTCACTCCTGTACTAACGTACCACGTGATTGAGGAAAACACTAACCACACATATATCATACCCCCATGTATAGCATAATATATCACTATCTTGTGTACCTTTGTCCCCATAATGTATTTAATGTAATCTATATTAGATGGATATGGATATCACATATATGGCTAGTTTGTGATATAATATGATATATGGCTACCCCAATCATACATTATGTAATCAAAGTGGGTATAAGTATTTATGATTATGATATACTATGATAGGTTAGTCAAGCTAGGAACATAGGTATAACCATGGTGTAATCTAGGATATATCA
>CANUEX010149627.1:0-26588 GCA_948099535.1 Jatropha multifida | reverse complement strand
TAATATGGGCTTACTATTCCGATAGTCAAATGATAATAGGGATGGATTGTGATAGTTTAGGCTTACTACGGGCCTCGGGTGCCTTAAGCTTACCTAGGTCCTAGTGCCGGTCCGGCCCACGGTTTTGGGTCGTGACATATTATCCCCCCATCAAGATGTTCACCATACATCACATAACCCTTAGAATTCTCAGGATATCTAATAAAAATAGATTTATTAGCTTTAATGCCTAATTTTCCATGTTAATGAGATGTATTGTGAACATATCTTGTTGACACCCATGGACGTAAACCATCTAAGTTAGGTTTATCGCCATTCTACAATTCATAGGGAGTAGAGGGAATGGATTTAGAGGGCACTCAGTTAAGTATATAGGTAGCTGTAAGAAGCACATCCCCCCAAAAATTGATTGGAAGGTTCGCTTGTGCCATCATAGACCTAACCATCTCTAAAAGTGTAAGATTTCTTCTTTCCACTACACCATTTTGTTACGGAGTATAAGGAATAGTTAATTGCCTAGGTAATCCCTTTTCCTCACAAAATATTTTAAACTGGTTAGATAAATATTCTCGGCCTCTATCAGTTCGAAGAGCCTTTATGCTCTTTTCTTTCTGATTCTCAACCTCAGTCACAAAATGTTTAAAGAACTCTAAAGCTTCTGACCGATGAGATAATGGAAAGACTGAACCATACCGCGAATAATCATCAATAAATGTGAGAAAATAAGATGCACCATGGCGAGCCCTTACACTCATAGGTCCGTATATGTCACAATGGATTAACTCTAACAAGGAAGAGGTCCTCTTAGCCTTTCCAAAAGGCTTTCTGTAGGCTTTACCTATTAAGCACGATTCACGCATAGGTAGACTTACTTTATTGAGTGACCCCAAAAGACCTTCTTTGGCTAATCTAGCCATTCTATTTTGTCCTATGTGTCCTAATCTCGCATGCCATTTAATTGAATTTGAAGCAATATCAGTAGAAGAAATAACAAAAGAAGCAAAATTATTATTTATATCAGAAACTAAATCCAACGTAAAAGATTCATTCCTTATGAAACCATAACCACAAAGGTCTGATCTTAAATAAATCTCTAATTGAGTTCCTTCAAAATTGAAAGAATATCCTAGTTTTTTAACATTGTTAAAACTGAAAATAGATTACATCGAACACTAGGTGCATGCAACACATCATGTAATATTAAATCGCATCCAATCCGCATCTTTAATAGATAGGAACCAATTCCAAGGACTTCTTCCTCAATATCATTTCCCATAATTACATAATAATTGCCTACTGGTACTCAACAATAATCTACATATGCTGCTCGATCTCTCGCTATATGGTTTGTTGCTCCTGTGTCTACAATCCAACCAGAGAGAACATGAGCAACAAATATTTTTGAGCAAACTAAAATGCTTGGAGAGTAGGGATAAGGAAATACCTCCTTTGGCTCAGTGCAATCACAAGCGAAGTGTCCCATCTTTTGACAGTTATAGCAGTTGACTTTGCTAATATTTTTCTTTCCACATCTATCTTTCTGCTTACTAACCTTTTCATCCTTTAATGGAGGGATCCTTGCCTTATGTTGTCCAGCCTTTTGCTGTCCATAGCGTTTTTGCTTATTTGAGTGCTTATTAGCTTGAGCAACCATTGTTGTGTGCGGTTCGCCACTTTGTGCTCCGCCTCAAGCAAAAGATGGCGTGAAAGGTCATCAAAAGTCTTGATGCTTTCATTATGTGTTAGCACCAATTTGACATGTTCCCAAAAGGAATCAAGCAAAGACCTTAGAACGCCCAAAATTTATTGCTCATCATTGAGATCTACTCCAGTTGCTTTCAGTTCTCTGATCATTACAGACATAGTTTTCAGATGCTCCTAGATGCTATGTTTTGGATCAATGACATATTCATTGAATTTGAGCGTTAAGGCCCTCAGCCTCGTTGCTGTGGTGCCACCAAATTTAAGTTTGAGTTGCTCCCAATTGGAAAAGTCTCAAACTCTTTAATAAGGTCATCATACATGCAGCTCAACATTGTATAGCACAGGCTATGATCCTTATTTTGCCATTTCTCATAATCGTCAACTTGAGCAAGGACTGCATTTTCAGGTGGTGGCTCCATGGTTTCTATCAAGGTATTAAGTACATCCTTCTCATTAAGGAGATACTGAATTTTTCTATGCCACATGTCATAATTGTCACGGTTCAATTTGTCTTGGTTTACGAACTCATGGACCAAATTCTTAGAAGCCATATTCACTACAATCATTGTGCAAAATTAAAAAAAAATAAGCACTAGCATGTATGTATTTTCTTTTATTTTTTACATAATAAAATCATATATGAAATTCTAATAAGCATAATAAAATTGAAAATTCTGCCCTTATGAGACTAGTAATCATTTTTTACCATGCAAATTAAAATGACACATCCAAATTAAATTATGTTAAAAATACGAGGACTAGTTCCTCTTATCCACAATATGATATAATCATATAAATATTCAAACAAATCACTTATTGGACTTAATAGTTTGATGCATACCAATATACATTTTAGATATAATAATTGTGCTCAAATAACACAAAAAAGATATTGCTCCATAAATAAAATTATTATAAAAAAATATGGAGTATTAATTATACAAATTAAAAAAATATGTATATAATTTTTACCTAAAAATTTGAAAACCAAAGAAAACATATGCAACCAAAAATTAAAACAAGTTCAAATTTTTACAATCAATGGCTTTTTACCAAAAAATAATAAAATATAATTATTCTGAGAACAGTGGCCTCATGCAAAAAAAAAACTCATTTATTTTTTTTATTAATGTGAAAACAAAGGTTGTTTGCCTCTTTGGAAATCAAAAAATAAAAAAAAAATTACTGTAACAACAAATAAATAAAAAAAGAACAGTGGCCTTTTGCCACAATAAGTAAAAAAAATTTCAGAGTGACATAAGGCTTCTTCACAAAGCCAAAAAAAAAAAATTATTAGCTTTCATTTTGGCATTTATCACAAAATAAAAGCAGTCCCTTTTTTTTATTGCAAACTCTTGCCACTTTAATTTGCTTATCCAAAATATATATATTTATTTATTTGTGATTGAATACAAGACCTCAATTTGTCACACATCACTGTTATCATATATATATATATTCAGTATATAACATATTGAAATTGAAGATGATAAAACGCACGCCTATGCTCTATATTTTCAATCACAAGTTTATTGTATTTTAAAAAAAATAAAATGAAGCTGTAAATAAATATAGTTTTAACAGTAGCCTTTTTCAACTCAAAACTAATTTTATTTAGTATTATTAATAATTCCTATGAATAAAAAAAAATATATATATATATATATATTCTGGATCTATGGTATAAAATATAAAAAAATATATATTCAACAATCTCATAAGAATAAATCATCCTCAAAGCGAAAATCAAGCAACACTGGCTCTGATACCGCTAAAACAAAGAATAATCGCAGTAGTTAAAGAGGAGCAACAAAATACCTCTTTAGAGCTTTACTGTGATGTTACGCTTGAAATTACCAGCTTAATGATTATTCCTACGCCTTTTCGTATCACGAATAGAAATAGAAAAGGGTCCATTCATCATCAACGTGAGCGGCTACCAAAGTCATCCATAGAAATTACACACTCCAAAGCCTAAGGTATTTTGGGTGGTTACCTCTTTGGAGATTTTGCAAGGAGAAGTTACTCGATACAAGCGTTAAAAACTCTTCTTTCTTTTAATTAGGGAGTTATGTATATAAAATCCTAGTATAATTTCTTTGGATAAATATGCAACCCATTGTGGTTGCAAAATGGGCTTTAGGCACACAAACAACAAATATTGTCGACATTTTTTTATATTGGTTCCATATTGTCTTGATATGACATAATTTATAGAGATCTCATAATATTTATTCATTTTAGGTACTTGAGTTTATTCGGAAAACTTATTAGTCATTTCTTGGATCTTTTTTAGATTTTACTTTTCTAGAACTTGACCATATTAAATATTTGTTTCTTTTCTTTTATCTTTGGAACCAATCTACCATGCTTTAGGCATGCTGTAAATTTATGAACATAGGCAGTTTATCTTTCAAAGACTTCAATTATAATAAGAACAATTTGCAACTAGTATCTGAGATTTAATTATCAGCTTTTGGATCAGTAAATATTTCTCACAACTAATTTACAATATTTTACAAATGAATTATCTTTTAAACTTTTAAATTCACACTGCTTGTATGAGGATTAAGATATAATAATAATAATTTTTTTCTAATTAATTTATTTTTCTAGCTGCTTATTTCTCCCCTCCCCGCACCCCCAATGTTGGGATCCATAACAATTAGCAAATTTGGTCATAAATAACTTTTTTATTTTTGAAAGTTCTAGATAGATAAATGTAAATTCATACCCAATATATATTTTTAATCTCGGTTGAAGACCCATCTTATTGCATTGTGGTGGAGAAATTAGAACATACACTGTACATTTAAAAATTTCTAGATGGGTAATATTTGGTTTTTGATCCAAAAATCAATTATAAAGGGGAGAACTGATAACAACTTATTGACTTGATGTGAGTAAGTGCTATTAAATTTAATAGCATATCCCTCTAAAAATAGGGAGTTTTATTCTCATAATAATCCTTTCAATTAATTGTAATTATTTAACAAATGATTATACTAAATTATTTTTTAGCATAAATAAAAGTAACAAGAGGTTACCTTGTAATTATTTTAATTAACACATGACATAGTCATTGCCTGATGTGTAAATTCACCATCATTCTCAAGCTTAATAACATAATCTTAAAATTATATTCTTAATCAAATTATTTGTGCAAATAATCATATAAACTTCAGGTTGCATGTTGACAAAAAGTCTTTGAAAACTTTAGATTACAAGTTAATAATAATCATGTAACTATCTTTTAGATGCATCCACAAAATTCTAAATAATCCACATGATGAACAAATTGATCAATAATTTTACTTTATATATTCCAGAAAATGCAAGTCATTCAATTTGAACTCTTGGAGATTACTCAACAATTAATTTGTTTTGAGAACAAACTAAGCATGAAAAATTTTAGCAATTTGAAGAAATTTTTAGTTTTTCAATAAATATCTATATAAGAATTAGATTTTCCTTTGTCACATCATCATTGATCATGATGGTTTAACTAATCATGCCAAATTATGAAGTACTTGGATTTATAAACTTCTGGTTTACAACCATATTTATTTCAATTATTATCTATATATGATATCCATTTTAATGAATATCTTTAGAATGATGCATTATGCACATTCTTGTAGGTAGTAATACTTGCTCTTCTAGAGCATTTAAATTTTTTTTTACTATCAAAGTCAAATTTATCTTTCAATATTTTGGTGTACACCAAGTACATAACAAATATCTATATATGACAAATACCACTTTGGTGGTAAAATTTATTCTTAATTATGTGACCACTATAATTGCTTAGATCATTATTTCAACCATGATCTCATGAATATCCTCAGTGACAAGTATATTTTTGTCATTATTCACTACCAATATTATATAATATTTCGTTCACTTCATGGAATGCATTGAATCTAGTTGGGTGGATCTCATTATTCTCATGTCCAATATTATATTTTATTCCATTCACTTCAAGAAATGGAACAAATCTAGTTGGGCGAGATTTATGATATTTAGTAAGAGCTATTTACTTACTTAATGACAGAAGGATATGAAATAAATCTCAAAGTTTATCTTAAAACTCTTTTTCTTGTATTGCTACTTCAAGAGTATATTCGAGGTATAAATACCATAAGCAATTCTAGATCAAGAGCTAATATAGGCTCCAATCGTAATAACGACAATATTTTAATTATATTTAAAAATAAATAAATAATTCTAAAATTCGTATCAAATGGTTAATTTATGTAAATATATAACAATAATTTTAATAAGAAAATAATAATCTTAATACTATAGAATTATAATTACTTATAATTTTATGAGTTTTGCAATGATAGATGCATCCTTTCATAATGATGTTTTGGTAATTGTGCATTTCTTTCAAATCACTTCAAAGAATAAATGGATATTTAATTTTTCAAATATTCAATACGAGAAAAATATTCCCTTGGAACTATAATAATTAGATTCTCGATTTCTATCGTCAATTGTGTCTCCAAAATTTATTGCCTTCAAATATATTCTATCACCTTGTATTCATGATAAATAATTCTTGCCCATAACATCAAGAGCTACAAAATCAAATTCTATAAAATTTGACATAATTGTATTATAACAAATAAAATAATCAAATTGTACAATAAGATCATATAACATAAATAGTAACTTGGAAATGAATACCATATGCAACACAATATCATGGTTATAGTAAACATATATGTGCAGTGGATCTATGACTAATTGGCATAATGCATAAATCTGCCCTTGAACTTTCTGCATTTCTCCTAGTGGCCTCCTGAACTTTGCGATGGTTCTATGATGACCTTGGACTTCAAAATCCTTCAGTAACAGTGACCTTGGCAACGTAGAAAAATTTGAGTGTTTTACACGTGCAATAACATGGATTTTTAAATGACGTGTATTTTCAAGTAATTCCACGTCGAAAAAGATAATGTTGATTGTACAAATTTTATCTTCTCCCCTTTCTCTCTTTCCCTATTTCCATTCCCCCCCCCCCCCCTCTCTCTCTGTTTTTATCTGTCAAAAGCTTGAAAAATACTAGACATGAGAAAGCCATCTCATAAGATATTACCCATTCTCTGAGTGGCTTTCATGTGCGTTCTATGAAGAATATTCCATGCACATTCTGGTGACACTACATTGGGAAGAAGAAAATCGACTTTTGTGGGGATTTGTTTAAAGGTTAGTAAAGCTTCAACTTTTAAATAATGAAAAAGGTTGAAAACGAGTGTAAAATTAACACATTGCCTTTCTTTTCAATTTTAGGGTTTCTTATTATTTGAGTGAAATGCAGGGGTTTTTATTCCCAGTTCATTTAGGGTTTGTCATTAACTATACATGTCAGTGTTGCATGTGTGGATTGTTTGTTATTTTGGGAAAAGGATATGTCCTTTTTTCATGTTTAGAATTATGTCCAACATAACCATTGTAATATAATAAAGCAATTTTTTTTCAATTCTAAGATGGGAGATATGTCCTTTGTCTTTGTTTTATGAATTTTGCTTGTTAATCCTATATTGCATTGAATTCCAGGATGGGAGATAAAATAGTGTATTTGAGGTGGTTTTATGGTGGTTATTTTGAGTACTTTCCAGTTAAACATTATATTGGGGGGGAAAGTTAGTTTTGATGAGGAAGGGATTGACTGTGATTGTGTTTTCTGGTTGAATTGGAATCACGTGGCATGGTATTTGGTTATAGTAATATAGATAAAATATACCATAGGTGGTACATTGGTGGATAAGTGGAGTATTTCCAATGGCTTGACTATGATGATGATGTAGTTCATGCATTTGGTGTAGTTGAAAATGGTGCAGCTATGGATCTGTTTATTGAGCATTTAGTGGACTTACTAGATGTAACTGAATTCCTTGCTTTACAGTGTGATGGAGGGGATGGGGATGGCCAAGAGAATGTAGTAAATGTTGAGGGGTTAGTAGAGGGAGTTAATGTAAATGAAAAAGACAGTGAGGGGTTAGAAACTGTAGCTAATATGAATGAGGGAGAAGTTAATGGGATATGCAATGAGGGGTTAGGAAAGGGAGTTAGTGCAAATCAAGGACAATTTAGTGGGGTAGGCAGTCAAAGGTTAAAAGAAGGTGTGAGTGCAAATGAGGGAGATGTAAATGACATAGGCAGTGCAAAAATAGGAGAAAGAGTTAGTGCAAATGATGGAGATGTGAATGGGATAGGCAGTGACAGTAATATTAATGTTAATAATGAGGGGCAAAATTGTAATAGCAAGGGAGGACCACCTCAAAATAAGGAAAATAATAGAAATAAGAGTACTGTCCATTTAGGGCAAAGGTCAATTGCGAAAAAGGGCAAGAATATAATTGTTGCTCCAGCAGTTGACTCTGATAGCAGTGAAGCTGATGATAGTGCAGATGAAGATTACACTATTGAAGAAAGTAGTAGTGAAGCAGATGATGAAGCTTCTGATGTTGTGGAAGAAGATGTAGAGAATGATAGTGATGTAAATGATGAGTTGAGGTCAGCTAGAGAGAAAGTTAGGCAATTCAAAAGGAGAAATAGAGCACCAGCTAGAGAAGAAATAGTAGATGTACATCTAGGAGAGATAGCTGCAGACTATGGATTTAGGGGTGAAGAGCACTTGAATGATAGATTTTTAGGTAAGATAGGGAGGAATGAACCATACCCACACAGTTCAAATCCTGACAGTAGGATAGGTGATGATGAAGATGATGGAACCAATTCTTTGAATAGAAGGGAGAGGAGATTGCACTATGACCCCTGCACAACTGTTCCATACTGGGAACTTGGAATGATTTTTGTAAATATGCGGCAATGTAGAGAGGCACTGAGTAAATATGTTGTAGTTAGGGGTGTGAATCTTACAATTAGGCCTAATGATCCTACTAGAATTAGGGCCAAGTGTAGAAAAGGTTGTCCTTGGCTTCTCTTTGCTTCAAAGGATTCTACTTCTAAGAACTTTACAATTAAGACATACATCCCAACCCATAGATGCTACAAGTCAAATAGAAACAAACTTTGCAATTCATCTTTCATTGCTAGGCACTTTAGAGATAGGATCTTATCACGGCCAGGGATAAAAATTAGAGACATACAAAATCTATGCAAAGATTAACTTCAGGTTCATATTGGTAAATCAGTTGCAAGAAGGGCTAGGATCAAGGTGCTTAGTGCTACAATGGGTGACTATACTGTGGAATTTTCAAAAATACATGACTATTGTGATGAGATTAGGAGATCCAATCTTGGTTCAACATGCTTTGCTAAATGCAAGAGACTTTAAGATGGTACACAGAGGTTCAAAAGGTTTTACATGTGCATTGAGGCTTTGAAGTAGAGATTTCTTATGGGTTGTAGGCCTATCACAGGCATGGATGGGTGTTTTTTAAAGGGACCTTGTGATGGGCAACTTCTAGTTGCTGTGTCAAAGGATGAAAATAACCAAATGTTTCCAATAGCATGGGCAATGGTTGATATTGAGAATACCAAGAACTGGATATGGTTTATATCAACCCTGAAGCAAGACCTTAAAAATCATTACTGGATTAGGTTGGATAGTGGTCATAGACATGCAAAAGGTAACATTTCAAATTTTATTTATCAATTTCAATTGTGCTTTATCAATCTTCTTACTTATTAATGTATATAATGGTTAAGTGTCATATTATACTTGCTATTTCCAATAATTGTATGCACTTACTTCTTAATTTGCTTAATTTCAAGGGTTTGGATAAAGCAATAGGGCAAGAACTACCTAAGGTGGAGCATAGAATGTGTGCTAGACACATTTAGGTTAATTGGCAAAAAAAGTGGAGGGGTGAGGAGAGAAGGAAAAAGTTTTGGGAGGTTGAAAGACCTCCATATAAGGCCTTATTGAAGGAAAAACTCAAATAAATGGCAAAGTTGGGTAAAAGGATAGTTGAGGACCTATTGTTTGGTGCAGGGGCTATTTCAGTCCTAATTCCCAATGTGATGTTGTAGAGAACAATATGTCTGAAACTTTCAATGGAAGGATCCTAGGAGCTAGAATGAAGTCAATTATTAGTATGTGTAAGGAAATTAGGACAGATATGATGGAGAGAATTAAAACAATGAGGGAATTTATAAGTACTTGGATTAGTGACATATCACCTATTGTTATGAATACCTTAGAAAGCAATAAAATTTTTGCAATGCATTGTACACTAAGATGGAATGGCCAACATGGATTTGAGATTGTCAAGGGAGAATGGGAACATATAGTTGACCTTAGAATAATGACATGCACTTGTAGGTCATGGGAGTTAAAGGGTATACCATGTGCACATGCCATTTGTGCTATGTTCCATAGAAAGCTTAAACCAAAAAATTATGTAGCTCATTGGTATAGGAAAAGTACATACTTGAAGGCTTATGAAAATTGCATTCAACTTGTGTTGGGGATCAAGATGTGGCCTGAATCCAATAATCCATTTGTCCATCCTCCGATAATTGAGAGAGAAAAACCAGAAAGAAAGAAGCTTTCAAGAAGGAGGGATAAAGATGAACCTAAAAAAAAGATAAGGAAAGCAAGTAGAAAAGGTGTTGTTATGACTTGTGGGAAATGTAAACAACAAGGGCATAATGCAAGAGGATGCCCTTTCAAAGGAAAAACACCTCCACAGGTAATAATTCAATTAAAATATATTTACATTGCTATGTAATGTTTGTTAAACATGTGGTTGATTACATATTGGTTTTTAATGTCAGGCTTCCCAGACATAGTCCTCTCAACATTCTGCAGCAGATCCATCATAGCCAACTCCATAGGCAACTCTAGAAGCAACTCCTTCAACATCAACTTTCCATTCACATGTATCAACTCCTACAATTTTTGAAGCAGGATGCAGCAATCCAGTTGGTGGTCCATCTACAAATTCAACTCCAACCAATCCATTTCAAAGAGGTATATAATATTATAACATTATGTAATGGTTGTGGGAAAATGATTTATTACTGGTTGAATGACATGATTGATACACACAAAAGTGAGAAGTACTTCCACAATTTTGAGTCATATGGCAAGGGGTGCTTAATTGGTAATGAAAGGGGTGCTGGAAGAGGAAATATGGCATTTATCGATCAAGGCAATAATGACAACTCCGGTGGTAAGGAAAACAGCAAAGGAAGTGCAAGAGGACGTGCCAAAGAAGCTGAGAGAGGAAATGGCAGAGGTACTAGGAGAGGAAATGGAAGAGGAGTATGTACAGAGCAAGGCAGAGGCACAATTGATGGAAATGCCCTTTTTGGAACCAAAAAAAGATTCCAAGAACCAACTGCAAGTTCACAAGCAAAGAGGAATTGTATCCCTAGAGGTATTGGTGTATATATTAATGAAACATTAGGTCTCTCAACATACTAGGTATACTATACTTTTGAATGTCAAAAGTAATTTTGTATTCTTGGTGTAATGATTTAAAAAGTTATTGTTAGTCTAATGCTATAAGGTGTGGTTGTTGGTGTAATTTGGTTATTATGTTCTTAAAGATTCTGCATTGTTGGTGTAATGATTTAAGTTGTTAATGTAATGCTTTCTTGTATTTTGCAGCCTTCAGTCACTACAGTCTCCAAAATTGTTACAGCACCAAAAGGAGTTAGGAGCTCAGCTATTGTGACTGGAGATTTGGGATTCAAACCATCTTCTTTGAAGTGGAAAGGGAAAAATGTAGTTACAGTGAGACAGCTCCAGCAGCAACGAAACAGAGCACATGCACAAAGATTTAGCAGTACACCATCAACATTTCCAAGCTTCAAGGAAGGTGGAAGTAGTCAAGCTTCACAAGCTACCAACAACCCACCTCTGTAGTTGGTAGGATTAGTTTAGAATTTTGTATAGAAATCCAAAAACTGTGAGTTGGTTTATTTTTGGTAAAAATTTGGCCTATTTATGCTTCTTGGGTCAGATTAAAACATTCCCACAGTGTAAGGAAGTTTGAACAATTATTTTGTCACTTAATGATAACTTAATATTTTCTATTAATTTATATCTCATTTCAATTTTATATTTTAACCATTATTCCTTATTTATGCGTCTTCTAGATTAAAATTCAGTTTGTTTAACATTTTTCATTACTGTGTTTTAAAGACAATTGACAATAACACTTCATAAGTAATGGGACATTTCATTGCATTCCAATAAGAACACGTACATTGTAGTGCAGTGACTTGCAACAAAATCAAATTTTCACAAAAAAACAACACAGTGGGTATCATTTCAAGTCACACCTCAATTCCACAAAATCAATTAAGTCCCCTTAATTCTCACCACTATTTTCATCATTATAATGATCATTTTCCTAACACAATAATTGCACTAATATTTTCCTAATCTACCAGGGCAACAAACATTTGATGTCTTGCATAACAAACAGCAATATAATGCCAAGAACCCAAAGGATTAATTTCAACAATCTCCTCCTCTGTTTCCTCTTCTCTTCCTCATTCATCTTTATTTTCCTCAATAATGTCAAAATCACGTGTTGAATGTGTTCTGGCATTGGCGGATCATGCGACTGAAAGATATTGCAGGACATAGCTCTCTGCAAGAAAACAAGCAAAAAAACACAAACTTTTACCACCTAATTATTAAAATGTGATACAATGAGATTAACTTCACTTATCCCATATTGTGCACACCCAAAGAATCGACATCCAAGATTCGATTTTGTGTATGAGATCTTTAGTCAAGCAGTTTGCCCACAATTACACTCTGGAATTGGGTAATCAAGTGGATAATCCATCACTACTGAAAACCCTAGATTTTAGATGTGGTGACTAAATCTTCTCTTTTTCCAGCAAGTTTTCTTCACTCAATTTATCGCTTTTCAATACTACATTTACTTCTTAAAGGATCGGTTTCTTCTGAAACAAAAAAAGAGAGATTAAGGTCTCTCTTTCATCACTAACGGATATAAACATTGAGAAAGAGAAAGTTCTTTCTCTCTCTTCAAAGTCAAAAATTTTTTCGTTCTTCATTATCCACGTTGGACAACTGAAGTGGCAGGTGTGGCGTAGATAACAAGCCTTCACTCTCCAACTTGCGTTTGAGTTCATGCTCCATTTTTCCTACATGGCCAGGGTCATTGTTACTGAAGGATTTTGAAGTCTAAGGTCATCATAGAACCCTCGCAAAGTTCACAGGGCCACTAGAAGAAATGCTGAAAGTTCAAGGGTAGATTTATGCATTAGGCCGTGACTAATTATAATTGTTACTTAATTTTAGCACTATGGACCTTGAAACATGGTTATGTTGCATTGTAAGTTTCATATACTTTATCATTGTTTTATCAAAATTTTTCAAATTAAAATCTAGAGGAAAATATCAATTAATCATGTGGACCAAGTGAAATAAAATAACCTTATTTCGCTTCTTTGTCTCTCCAGTAATTTAATAATGCTAAATAACAATAACAATAACATTAAGCATGTATATTATTCAAATAAAAGTAAAATAATCATATTCAAACTGTAACAGATTTTTAATCTTCTTTTAAATTAATAATTGACTGACTTAATGGCATATCATAATTAAGTATTTATTTATGATCAATATAGCAATAAAATTCTTAAGCAAGTATCAAGACTTACCTTTAAAAGATAAATAAATTCAAAATATTTGAATCTTAACTTTGGTTGTCACAAACCATAAGTTATCCTTTCCAATGAAAAAGAACATCAAAAGGAATTCAAATCGATAGAACAAAATTATAGTAGTAGAACGAATTGTGTTGATAACGTATAAAATAATATAAAATTAGAGAGAAAAAGATAAGAAATAGAGACCAAAATGTAGAAGAAATACAAGAGCATGTTTATTGTTCATGAAACATATATATAGTTACATAAGTGGAATCATAATAAAGGCCTACACAAATAAAAAAGATAGAATCTAAAATAATTAAGAATATATATTTCTGGTCCATATAGAATTTCCACTTATTTTACAACAAAAACATAATTTTTCTTTCTTTTTTGTTTTTGTCCTAATCACGGGTATCTCGAACCCCATGCTCGCTCCGATCGGCCTAAGAAGAGATAAAGTGACAAGTATTTACTTCATTCATAAGGATCGAATCCTCGACCTTGCTTAAGGAAAAAGAGTGTCGTCTAAACACTCATTGGTATAAAATATAATTTTCAAATTGACCACAACTAAGACTTTTTAAAATATTCAAAATTTTAATAAGGATGATATTAAAATTTTATTATTTCTCTCTATTTCCATATTTATATATTATATATTATAGATAAATAAATAGATAAAGATTATAAGAAAATACATTGGAGATTTAATAAACTGCCATTCAACCGAAACAAATAACCCCCGACGTATTAATAAAAACACTAAAAATGGGCCTTAATCTTGCTATAAGGCCCAAATCTTTACAAGTGGTTGGTATTTTTTCATTGGGCTTTGCAGCCATTTTTACGCCTGTGGGTTTATACCTCCCGGTAATCATTTTCCTTAAAATGTATATGATTAGAATAAAGCTCAATTTGTCTACTAGACTTGGTAATAATATACAAATCAATTTTTATATAATTTTTAGGGATTCATACTTTAGATAGAGCCTCCTTCTTGTATGTTTGCTTCCAATATTGAGACTATTCCTAATGATTTGTTATTCTTGTATGGATATAATCAATACATTTGAAATATTCCTTTTCAAAAAAAGAAAAAAAAAAAAAAAAAAAACTAAATCGTGGCTATTAATGAACCTCATCCCATGTGAGTTCTCCTCCCTCGTTAATTATTAGATTATAAATCATTATCAATTTGACATTTAAGGTCTATTTATTAAAATTAAGTATTTGTTGATTGTTAATTTTTTTTAATAGTGTTTAGTTGTTAGTTATTTGATTAGTTTTTCATAAAATGTTAAAGATAAATTTTATATTAAGTAACTTTTTATGAAATGCTATCTAAACTTACATTATCAAACACTATAAAAAAATAGCGTTGCGTTTTGACTAATTAAAACAAATTGTTACCGAACATGGTCTTAATTTCAATCTTAGGATCATACGTGGAATTATGAGTTTTTATATATATCATTATCAAATAGACACTAAATTCCAATCGTAGGATTATAATCAAAAGATGCATGGAATTTTGAGAGTTTATATATTATTATTGTTATCAAATTGACAATTAATTCTTTGATTTGTTGTTTAAATATGTATTAGTTGATAAGAGAACAATTTTAATCCTAAATTGTGGGATTAAATCTTTAACTTTTTAGATATTGCCCATTTAATGTAAATGTATCTTCTCATTTTCTTTTAAATATAATTCATTAATAATAATATTAAGGATTAAAAATACTCGTATATATAGATCAGACATAGAACTCTATTATTAGTAGTAGTTAATAGAGTTCGTTAATATTTTAACAAATAAAAAAAATTATATTATTTTGATGAAATTAAAATTAAAAAAATATAATATTAGATTTCTCTATTTGCAGTTGATCTTGATAAAAAATGTAAATCATTCTTATTAGTACCTAATCCGTTAATTGATTTAGATGTGAAAATAATAACTCCTCTAGATCTTCCATAACTGGATTATTTTTTCAAAAATTTATAATTTATAATATATAATGAACACGGATGAGTTTCCGCCATCAATGGAGGAATAAGCCACATTATTAGGCTCTAATAATCGAAAATCCATACCTGCAAATTAAGATTTAAAATATCCAACTAAATAAAAGTAAATATCATAACTTTATTTAGAAACTAGTCAAATTCCTGTGCATTACACGGAATATATAATTTTATTTTTTTTAAAGAAATTTAAGTAATATTACTTTTGAACATGAATGAAAGAAATGAGAATATATATTGTTGAATTGAATAAATAATGCATCCAATTAATTTATTACTAATACAACAAATTTATTTTTTGGTTTATTAATTATTGAAAACAAATCCAAAAAAAATCAATTGTAATGGGGTAATAAGTTGTTGAAAAAAAGAAAATGAAGAGTTTTATAATTTAACTTTTTTCAAATTAGATAATCAAATAAACGATAATGAAAAATTAAAAAGAGAGCCATATAAACAACTACATTATTTAACATTGCGTCACATCATCAATTATGATTTAATTTTTAATTTTTAGATATAGATTGAACTTAACTTTTGAGATATCTCAATTTTAATTTTCTATCACAATTGCACCTATGTTTGAAAGAAATCAACTGTGAATTAAATAAATTCTTCTCAACACTATGCTTGAAACAAATTTACTAAGATTACAAATGAAATCTTATATTTGGTATGTGATAATTTAAAATAAAAAATTTAACTGATTTACAAAATAATGTTCGAAATAAATTCTTGAATGAAAATTCTATTATCTTTATTTATTAAGTAACTTGACATGATAATTCAAAAAAGTAAATAACAATTACCAATTATATTTATTGCAAGTAATATAATAATATTTTTTATTCAAATATAAATAATAAAATTCATGTAAATAAATATACTCACATTTTAGATACGTATTGCAATTTTTATAAATAATTAGTCATTTTTTTGCACTTCGCGTGCGGATGTTATATAATATTTAAAAATAAAAATATTATTTTTATAATTATAATAAATAATTATTCTCAAGAATCTAAATATTCAACATATTATACTTATTAATGTCCAAAAATAAAATAAAAAATATTTTTTCTCAAATTCTTACCAAAAGATTAATAAATTAACATATACATACATAAATCAAGTTTATAATTAAAATTAAAATTTTTAATTTCTAAAAAAATATTTTAATAGATCTTAAAGTAATCTTTATAAATATCAGTTATTTAAATTCATTTTGAATAAATAATTTAAAATCCTAGCATAATTCAATAAACATTAAAAATTTTATCAAAGTTTGCGTTGATTTGGAATACGTTAAAAAGCATTGCCATTTCCCTTTGCAAAACAAAACATAAACATCAATTATGTCATGAAATATTTATCTATCACATATAATAATATCAGAAAATGAATTTTAATCTAATAATTATAGAATAGTTTATAAATTATAAAATCATACCTTAATTGATCATAAAAAATTAATCAAACTTATATCAATAAATGTCATGGAAATAGTTTTATATTATTTGCATTGAATGTATTTCCTTTTGTTAAAATTATGATTTGATTTTTATATTGAAATAGGCATCTCTACAAATTTTGTAATAGTGGAGAAAAGAAAATCATATTGTTAATTATTTAAAAAAAGAAAGCGAAAAGTTTTTAATATATTAACAACACTAGTGTTAGTACCCGCGCAATGCGCGGAGCAATATTAAAAAATAAAATAACATTTTATAATATCATTAAAAAATAATAAAATTATATAACAAAATAATCATCAAATGCATTATAAATATTCGAATCCATTTAAATACCCGATTAAAAATTTAGGTATCCAAACCTGTATAAAATTCACCTTTAATAACCGAACTTGTCCCAAACTCAACTATAATTACTTGTTTAAATATTCAAATCCATTTACATTAATATATATATATTTTATTTTTAAAAATAAAAAATAAGTAAAATTATAAAATTATTATTTTAATTTAATAAAAAATATAATATAAATATTAAATATAGTTATAGCATTAATATAACTAAAAAAGGGTATATATATATAATTTTCTTTATAAAAATTATTATTTTAAATATTTTTAGAATATTAATTAAATGGATTGGGTAGTGAGTATCCGAGTCCTTAAATTCAACCCAAATCTAATACGGATAGTAAAAATACTATCCGAACCCATCCCATACTTATTTATTCACTACTCAAATTTGCCAAAATCATATAAGATCTTATTAAGTACCTATCTAGTCAAGTAAAATTGTTATCCTTAACTGAGATATGCTTTTTTAAGTATCAAGCAAAGCTTTTCACTAACAATAGCAAAAATCATATATGATATGACCTATATAAAAAAATGCAGACACACTATTGATGTATTTTCAATAATGATAGTAATTTTTAGAATTTAACTAATTATATAGAAATAAGAAATAAGATATTTTTATTTGTATATTTATGATTTATTATAAATGATTATTTATTTATTTAAAATATTAATATATTACTTATTATGTGTAATGTGTCATGAGTATATGGATGTCCTACTTATTTAAAAATTATTAAATAATGAAATTTTGGTATCTTGTGTCCCGTATCTGTGCAACCTAACTCCTAATTTATTACAATATATGAGACTACTTTATATATCAAGCTAATCAATCAAGATTTATTTTTAATTACCAATAAAAAGTAAGCTATTTTTTAAAAATTTATTTTTATTTTTTTGAAATAAGAAATTAAGTTTTTTTATTTATTTTATGTTTATAATTTATTACAAATGATTATTTATTTATTTAAAATATTAATGTATTACTTTTTCTGTGTTGTGTATTCTAAGAGTTTTGATATCCTACTTTTTTAAAAATTATCATATGTCATACATTCTCATATATCATATCTTGTGTCCATGCAACCTAACTCTTGATATATGAGATTACTCCATACATCAAGCTAATCGACCAAGTTATTTTTTAATTAGTAATTAAAAATGAAATGTCTTTTTCATTTGTTTTTATGTTAATGAAATAAGTTCTTTTTTTATTTTATATTTATAATTTATTACGGATGATTATTTATTTATTTGAAATATTAATGTATTACTTTTTTTGTATATTGTGTGTTAAGCATATATATGTCTTAGTTGTTTAAAATTATCATATCATGTATATTCTCATATCTTGTATCTCGTGTCCGTGCAACATAGCTTCTAGTATATGAGACTACTCCATATACCAAGTCAATCAATCAAGATTTTTTTTAATTATCAATAAAAATGAAGTTTTTTTATTTACTTTTATCTGATTGAAATAAGAAATTAAGGTTTTTTTATTTTATGTTTATAATTTATTACAAATGATTATTTATTTATTTGAAATATTAATATATTAATTATTATGTGTAATGTGTTATAAGCATATCGATATCCTACTTATTTAAAAATTATCATATCATGTGCATTTTCATATCTTGTGTCCTGTATCCGTGCAACCTACCTCCTGGTATATAAGACTACTCCATATACAGTGGAACCTCGATAAATTAATACTCAATAAATTAGTAACCTCGCTAAAATAATAATTTTCTCCGGTCCCGAGTTAGGACCAATGTGGTAAATTAATAATTTGCTAAATTTATAAGATAATACAAAAAAAATAAATTCATATAGGTCCCATTTGATATATAAATTAATAATTCATGATCTATATCAAAATATTTTGTATATAATTTATAACTAAACTAAGTAGATTTCTGAAAATATGAATCTAATGTTACTTGTTTCTTTTTAAAATTAATATCACCTTAAATCTCATTTTTAACCTTTTTTAGAGCATTAACAAAATTCAGTGTAGAGTTCTCATATTGTAAAAGGAAGTAATGTAAGGTGATTGTTGCTTTTAGAGCATCTTTGAGCGAAACTTGTTCTAATTCCACACTATCATCTTCCACTTCATCTTCTATTTTCTTTTTTTGCATATTTAATTTTCTATATAATCTATTTATACATTTTATTGAGATATGTGTGAAATACTGAAAATTTTTCAATGAAAATACATGAATTTAATTAATATGCATGATTAATACTTAATATATATAAATTAGTATTCACATATATCTAGGTCAGTATTCACATTGTAGAGATATAAGCTATATATTCTATAAATTAATAATTATTACTTTACGCGATTAATTAATATCTCGCTAAATTAATAAAATTTCAAGGTCCAGACATTATTAATTTATAGAGGTTCGACTGTATCAAACTAATCAATCAACGTGTTTTTTTAATTACCAATACAAAGTGAAGAGTTTTTTTCTTTAAATTTATTTTCGCATCATTGAAATAAGAAATTAGTTTTTTATTTATTTTATGTTTATAATTTATTATAAATAATTATTTATTTATTTGAAATATTAATGTATTATTTGTTCTGTATTGTGTGTCCTAAGAGTGTGAACATCGTACTTTTTTAAAAATTATCATATCTTGTATGTTCTTATGTCTCGAATTCTGTAACCAAGATTTTTTTTAATTACAAATTAAAAATGAAGTGTATTTTTTTAATTTTTTTTGTCATTGAAATAGGAAATTAATTTTTATTTTATTTTATATTTATGATTTATTGTAAATGATTGTATATTTACTTTAAATTTTAATGTATTATTTATTTAGTTTAACATGTTCTAAGTATGTGAATGTTTTACTTTTTAAAAATTATTTCTGTAATGAATTACTTATTAATTATTTTATAATAAAAAATAAATTTATATTAATATATTAATATGTTAGTGTTACTGATAATCTTCTGTATAGATATTATCACGACCCGAACCGTGAGCCGGACTGACACTAGGACCTGGGTAAGCTTAAGGCCCTCGAGGCCTGTAGTAAGCTTGAACCATTCAAAATCTATCTTTATTAATATCTGACTTTGAAAACAGTAAGCCCATATTATGACACAACCCAACAATCAATCGGTAACATTCTTGGCCCAACTTTAATATCACATTTGATTCACAGCTCGGGCGTATACTCATTGAATTAAAATACTATTAATACACAATTCATCGATCGGTCATAATGTGGTCAAACTTTTCCTGTCATAATCTCTCCAAATTTCAGAAAATACTCCATAGGTTGTTTATCAGTATACAATAGTTTTTACATATCCAATTATTGATTTATCGTCCTATCTGCGGAACTAAACTAAAATATTCAGAATAATTCAACGTCTCAGATAACTTATACACTAACATTTTCAAAGCTAGTATTAAATACTGTATTTCTGCGGAGAAAGAAGCAGAGCCTTATGAACCAGCGATACTTCTACTTCCTGGAAAAGTTTATGGAAGGAGGGGGTGAGTTTCACCAAACTCAGTGAATAATAATAAATAATACAATACCAGACAATCACGCAAAATACATCTCTAATCACGAAATTTATCACGCTGTCAATCATGCACATGTCACAGCATCAGCATCCACAATTATTTCATCTTCAAATAACCAATCATGTGGAATTAGTCTGTGGCGTCACCATAGCCCCTGATGAGTTGTCTTCTCACATAACTCATCTTCACATACGTGTGCACCAGGGAGCCGATCCCCCATACCTGGCCGACTGATCCGATTCTCGTTTGACAAGCCCTCTCTTTTTTGTTCACTTTTTTTTTTCATACCACCAGGAGATTAACCTGTGGTTCATATCACGTCATTATACATCATCAAATGCACACGAGGGCGCAAGTTCTTTTCTCATACATGGCTAACGGTCCCAGACCGCTTTCACAAATTCATGGCCAATGGTCCCAGACCGCTTTCACAATATATGGCCAATGGTTCCAGACCACTTTTGCAATATATGGTGATCCACTTCATCCTAACTCCACTCAATCAAGGCAATTCACAACACATCTCACTTCATCAACAATCCATACAATCGAAATTCATCAGTTCAATCATTATGATGCAGCTATGATTATATTGTAATCAACAGTATATTATATAATAAATTAACAATATATATATATATATATATATATATATATATATATATATATATATATATATATATATGTCTGTAATGATATACCAATTAAATTATGATGACATAAGAATGCATGTCATGCACCATTTATTATTACTCACAGTGATTATAGGATATTCATATCCTAGTTTCGATTCTGGTTTGGAAAGGCAGTGGATGAGCTCATGTCAATCATTATGATGCAGCTATGATTATATGATAATCCAAAGGATATTATATAATCAATCATTATGATGCAGCTATGGTTATATGATAATCCAAATGATATTATATAATCAATTAATGATTTATGTATATATCTATATGTCCGTAATGATATACCCATTAAATTATGATGACATGAGAATGTATGTCATATACCATTTATTATTACTCACAGTGATTGTAGAATATTCATATCCTAGTTTTGATTCTGGTCTAGAAAGGCAGTGGACGAGCTCAGACGATATAGGAATTTAAAAATATAAAAGAACTTATCACATAAATATTCAATTTGAAATAATAAACAAAAAATTAATCTAACAAACTACGTTCTATCCTCTCAGATAAGTCCAATCTAAATTCAGCACCACTTAGCTGCTAAATATCAGTCAATTCAATTTCTCGTCACAATCTTTAAAATAATCTAAATTCACTGCCAATAATATTTTTATTTCAAATAAATATAATCCTTTTGCCAACAATCTTTTTCTTAATTCAGTTGCAGTCTCCAAATATTCAATAATCATTTATTTTGTTCACTTCAATTGGTCCTTAATAACCATAAGAATATATTTATATTTAATAACAAAATCCTTAATTCTTACCAACCTCAAAAATATAGTTTTATTCCAAAAGTAACTCATTCTCATTTAATTCAAATTTAACAATTATCCACTAATAATATTTTCACATATATGAACCTCAATAACAAAGTCCATTAATATATTTTTTTATTCAGGACCAGTAAACCTATTAATAAAATCCACACTTAATTTATTATACTAATTAAATCTTTTAATTTTTTATTAATAAATTTTGCTATTAATTTAATTTTAGTCCATAATATACCTTTAATTAATCCAATCCTCAATCAACTAATATTTGCTAATATCCATAATTAAAATCCTACAACCAATTTATTTAATCAATACCCATAATTAGTTTATTTGACACTAACCATAACTAATCTTAGTTAATCAAAATGCTTCAATTTATTTTATTAAGTCCTATAATTAACTTCAACTAATTTAGATCCTTTAATTAATTTAATTACCACATCAAATATCTCAAAACCATAATCAATAAATCAATCCCAATAATCAACTAATTTTCTAGGGATATTTCAATACCCTTAGTCACACAAATTAGTCTAAAATCACAAATCGAAGACAATCGAAGCGAAGATCGCTAGATCGAAGAATCAGCTGCTGGAGCAGTAGAGGCTGGTAGCGGCAGCTCTGGAGCTTGCTAGAGCCTGCGGTGGCCGGCGCAAAGCCTCTGCTGGTGGCATGGCTGGCGGCGCAACGCGAAGAACCAACTAGGCTTAAAGTGGCATGATGGTGAAGGAGCTACTGCAGGTGATGGCTTGCATCGCTGGAGGTCTGAGTAGCGTGATGTAGGCGGCAAAGAAGTTGAGGTTGTGGCGCGGTCGCACTGCTGCTGGAACTGACGGTGGCTGGGCTTGGCGTAGAGAGAGAGTGAGGCGGTGAAGGGGAGAGAGAGAGAGAGAAAGAAAATGAAGAAGAAGAGGAAGTGAGGTAGTTGCTGCTGGAGAGAGAAGAAAGACTAGAAGACATTACACCATTCCGGTTCGATTCGAGCCGATTTGGTTCAATTTAACAAATCGACTCGATTTTTAGTCGATTTTCAGTAAAATCAAATGGGTTTATGGGTTCAATTAATTTTTACATGGCTTAAATTTATTGGCTAAAATTTTAGAATTAAATTTTAAATGAATATTTTTTAAAATTAAAATTTATGGGTATTTCAATTCTCCCCTCCTTATAAAAATTTATCCTTAAATTTTAAAACAACAAGGGAGGATAACATATCAAGTATAGAATGTGCCAAATATACAACAAGGAAAGATCATATTCAATAGAAAAGATCGTATTCTCTCACTCAGATTGAAGATGACAAAAGTATCTCTCCTGCATTTCATCTGCCACTTCTCACGTGCATTCCCCAACAGGACGGTCGCTCATGACTGTGAAGAACATGATAAAATAAAAGTAGATCTGTTGCTTTATTCTAAGCGTAGAAAATGAAAAAAAAAAGTCGAAGAAGAAAAGATCCCATTTTACGATCCTCTATATAGAGTAGAAAAGAAATCTCTCTAAATAAAATAATATCTTTTAAAAATCTAAAATATTAATGAAGTAATTGACAAATCCCTAAAAAATCGAGCCAACTTGCACTTAAAAGATTTCCTCACGTCTGGTAAGATTTGCAAAAATTTAGGTCGCATCTCTTTAGCGCTTTCCCAAGCGCTATTATAAAACATCCAGGAGCTTTTCTCTCAGCTGCGATCGCGGACTGCATAGTGCTTGCCCAAGCACGATGCAAATACTTCCAGTAGCATTTCTCTCTCTTGTGGGTCTGGCTACATAGCGATTACCCAAGTGCTATTGCAAAACTTCCAGCAACTATTCTCTCTCCTAAACTGATCTCTCTCTATGCTTGCCCAAGCGCTAACCGCAGACTTCCAGAGGCTTTTTGAGGACTTAGCACCAATTTGATAGCTTCATCATAACTTCATGAAATTAACCTCCAAAGTTTCCTTTTCATTGAATCTAGCATATCCTATGGGAAATATGAAAACCAAGTGAAAAATCTCCTTTTTAACCACAAATCACCCATAGACAATAATCAAATACATGGCATTTTATGCTAAATTGACAAGCTAGCAAATTCCCCCACACTTATTCCATGCTTGTCCTCAAGCATGACCAAAGTCTCAATCAAACTCACAAAGAAATATACTTCACCCTACAACAGTATTCTCAAACAAAAGATTGAAAATTTGGAAAGAAAGACAAGCAAGGTAACAATCATCATTGTTTATTCCATCAAAACCATACCAATATATAGCAACCTTAAGGCATCCCTTTAAGTACAAAACATAAAGTCTTGAAAATTTTATGCACACAACTTATTAAGTTCCATAAAAATTTAAGTTATCGCATCTCAAAATATAAGGTTAACCTACCAAAGTATAATGCCCTAAGATGTGGTGTAATTTTTTTTCAAAAGAAAGGAAGGTACTTTCTCCACTCTTCATTTTTCATTTATTTTGTTGCAATTTTTGGAAAACTCATGTGCATTACTACTTTTTTCGTTTTCCCTTTTTTTATTTATTTTTTTATTTTGCAACTATTTAGAGAACTCATGTGCATTATCGCTTTTTTCGTTCGCTTTTATTCCTCACCTTTTACATCACTTTGCGCGATTTGCACCCTTCATCCTTTCAAATCATACACCCAAACATCCAAAAGTAGCAATTTAGATAAGTTAAACAAAGTTTTAAAATTCGCACAACAATGAATTAAGCACAAGCAATTTAAAAGTTTCACCTATTAATGAAGTCTAAATGATTTGTAAAAAATAATAAGCCTATAGAATCTAAAACAGGTAAATCCAATGGAGGCATGGCACACGCAACATGCAAATTATTTGCATCAAGATCCAAGACACCATGTTTGAAAGCTAACATAGTAATAATAGATCCTAAAAGCATGTCTTGTCTAGCACGAATGATGCTCTCAAACTGGGTGACAAGCCAAAACATAAGATTCACAAGCCTCCCAGTGACCATGCACCATAAGAAAAACAACTCAGCTTTTGAGAGGATAGTAGTGTCCTCAGTGCGGCCAGAAAATGTGTAGGCTAAGAAATGGTGAATATAGCGCAGTGTAGCACTCTGAATCAGATTGGCCTTACACTGACTAGCAGAATAAAGAATATCAGACTGACCAATGAGTGTCCTATAAGCAGCTAAAGCATCAAACTCATCGGGGTAATCATAGTAAGCATTCAAATATGCAACACTCGCAGCAGACTCAGTATCAAGTACACCTAAAGCGATATTAAAAGATGTAACAGAAAAACTAAGCATGCGACCCATCAACCAAAATCGAATGGCATCAGGTGTATTGAGACTGAAAGACTCAGAAGAGTGGACAAATTCAAATGTCGAATAAAACTCCAGGCAAAGTTAGACGAATGCAGAACACTAACAAAAGAAAAACTCTCGGCAATCAATAACATCAACTAAAGCACAAAACTCATCATGTAAATTAAGCATAACAAGGGAAGGTACATCAATAGATCGACATGGTATTATTTCAAGGGTTCGGACAAAGGCGTACCTCTGTTTGTGGATAACCAAATCAAAATTCAACGCAATATCCAAATCAGCAATGCTAAGATAGTAGTGACTTTTACCTTTCCTCATTCGGGCATGGCTTCATTGTGGAGGTGCAATAGGGGTAGTCTGGTCAATTGAAATAGGTGGCTTAGCAATAGGGGAAGCAAACGCATCAGAAGAGATGGACACGAGAAGAGAAACCAAAGTGGCCGAACATCGCGAAGGTCGTCGCGCGACTGGTTGCGCCTGTGCTGTGGCTGGTGGCGTGACGCGTCGAGCACGCTAGGTTTGCGAGCGTGTTTGACGGCGGGAGACGGCTGGAGGTTTAGGCAGAGGCGGAGTCACCTATGTCAATCGACTCTGCCATTGGTGTCAGGTAGCGGTTGGGCAGGATGCGGCGACAGTAGTTGAAGGTTGTGGTGCCATTAGCGAGGCAAAGTGTAGCGGACTATTTTTCAGTGTCTTTTTTAGTGTTGGTAATAGTGATTTATCGGTTTGTGTATAGTACCATAGGTCTGAGACATGATATTATTTCTGCTCGAAAAAATTACTACATGTGTCTAATATTTTATTTAATATTTTTGGAGCATATCTGCACGATTTTGTGGGTAAAAAATATTTTATGAATATTTTTGAAGAATTACAGCAACTAATGAATATTATTTTCTAGTGTAGTATATTAAAGAATAATTGAGGAATTATTTTTGTGGAGTTAATTTAATTAATTGGTGGAGTTAAGTAATATTTGGAAGAGAATTAATTGATGAATATTTAGAGCCTTTGGATTAGAATACCTTGACTTGATCTAAGCCATACACATGTCAAATTTTGG
>CANUEX010149613.1:0-82598 GCA_948099535.1 Jatropha multifida | reverse complement strand
TACCAAATTCATTACTGCATAATTTATTTTATGCATTGTGCTTATTATTTCTAAATTCTTGCATACATAGTATGTGGATGAATGCTTGTGCAATGATAAATGCTGTGAATAATTGGTTTGTACATGATGATATGTGATTGCTGTGTGGGAGTTAGAATGAGGTGAATCACCTAGGTTGAGAGCACGGGCATGGTGATAATGCCGTCAGTGGGCCATAAGTGGTGGAAGTGGCGCCCCCCCTTGTGCACTCTAAATGATGACATGTGTCATAGAAAAATATTTTTACAAAGAAAATTATTTTGCGAAAAATATTTTATCTGATTATGGTTTTACCCGAATGGGGGTGGGCTCCCTGGGTGCACAAGTCACAGGACTATGGGATCACATGATGTGATATGATGGATATTAAAGCATGCTTGGGGAGAGCATGGTCCTATTAAGGTGATTTCACTAGCTAACAACCACTTGATGTGCATATGGTTGCAGTTGTTTGTGGGTGATATGATTGAAATTGTGTGAATGGAGAATGTCCATTGAGAATGCTTAAAGTATCATTTGTGTGAATGTGTGAGTTTGGTATTATATGTTATTATTCACTGAGTTTTATACTCACTTCTTTCCCCCCCTTATCCTTTATGTTGTTTTAGAAAATTGTGAATCAGTTGTATACATTTGGAGCTTTAGTTTTCTTTCCTTTTGAGGTTATTTAAGGGAATGTTTAAATGTATAAGATAGAATTATTTAGAATTTTTTGTAATTGTACAGTAGTAGAAAATCCGCAGTTATAATAAGATTTTATGATTGTAATAATAATGTTAAGTGTATGTAAGATTTTATAGGAATGATTGAGTTGAATGAAATAAGGCCTTGTGATAGTTTGAATCATTGAAAATATAATGGGCCAACTTGTGGAATATTTTCATGTAATTATGGTGTTAAAATCAGAGATTAGGCTTATTACGGACCTTGATGGCCTTAAGTTTTTCCAGGCCCTAGTGCCAGTCCGGCCCATGGAAACGGGTCGTGACATAATGCTTATGACTAAAATGTCAGTTTTATTTATTTATTTATTTATTATTATTATTATTATTATTATTATTTTGCTTCCTAAATAGGAGGTTAAAGAGAAATCTAAATATTAAATTTAATAAATAGATTTAAAATAACAAAGAAAGCAAATAAAATAACATCTACAAAATTAAAAAAAAGATATTTAATAAATTAAAAAGAAAAATAATGGATATTCTTATCATTTAAATTTAATTTTATTATTTAAATATTAAAAAATTATATATAATGATCATATTTTCAAATTAATATTCAATTATGATAATTATTTATATCTATATTCAATTTTGAAACTTTTTTATTAGATCATTTAAGATATTTTTTTAAATTTAAAAATTAGTGCTTATTTAAAGTAATTATCTATATTTATATTTGATTTGACTATTTAATTTTTTTTCCATCTATTTACAATAATTTTATATCTATATATCTTTATTATTATGTTTATACTTATTTGCAAAAATTTTATATATATATATCTATATATAATGTGGTTACTCTATTTTTTATATAAATATTTATTTTATATGTATAAAAATTTTTTTAATATAATATATGATAATAAAATAATAAAACAACTCGCGTTAGCCCGGACTTTTACCTAATTATTAATATTCCGTTATAATATATTTTTTTTGAATAAACTTAAATGCCGTTGAATATTTAAAGAAAAGAATTTAGTGAATGAAAAAATAAAAAATAAATCCCGAAAACAACACTGAAAATAAATTCGCTGTTTTTCTTTTTCCTTTTTTTTCACACATCTAGAAATTTATATTCAACGTCCATAAATGTCAAAGTTAGCCACTTATCACATTTTTATAATTAAACTCGTTGTGAAATTATATAATATAAAAAATAAATTATTCTTCAGTGCTTGTCTCCCAATATAACAAAAAGGGTGATGGAATCTTTTTTTTTTTTACAATTATAAAAAACATTTAAAAGTAAAATAAGATATTAGTATTGATCGTGAAAAATAGAGGAGGCTGGTTCATTGAACAGACGGTTTGGTTCAACGAAACGATGATAAATAAATAAAGAGAAGTTCAGCCTAATAACGTCACGTGAAAGGTTACTTTAGACAAATGACCTGTCTCCAAGTTCTACGATGTCGTATTAGTTGAGCAATTTCTACCTTGTGATAAAAATGATTCAATTTAGTCCCTCAATCTCTTCCCATAAACTTATAACGAGCACAGTAAGTACAGCTGTTAATCTCAGAAACAACTTTCCTTCTGTAAAAACTTTATATTTTTGTGAATTAATATACCAAATTATACGTCTTTGAGCAATTATATTGACCGTTCTTTTTTTTTTTTTTTGACCTTTTTGTTTTAATAGTTTGGAATTGGGACTTGGGACAAGCTAGCTAGTAGTGATTGGCAATGGTAGTTAAGGCTTGACCCCAATTTTTCAACTTGGAGTGTTTGGTAAGCCATTATTATTACTCGTAGAAATTAAAATTCCATTTTCACTGATGCTTGAGAAATATGATTATGTGCTGCTTTTTTTATCAATCTCATGTATTATTTATTATTTACGCTATATATATAGATATATTTATATTTAACTACATTAAATTAATTTCTATTATAAGATCACCAAATATGGAAGCCCAACCCGTCCTTGTTCACTCTCTGCCATAGAACTGTATCTCACTTAAGAGACATAAAATTTACTTGTATTCCTTCGTTAAGCATGCCCCTGGCCACATTGGATAAGGAAAGCGTGAACTCAAGCGCAAATTGAAGCATGAGGCTTTATTTTTTTGCTCACGTATATTGTCCTAAGTATTTATTAAATAACGATTAAACTTTTATTTGAAGAGAGAGAATCCATTTTGTCCTTTCTCATTTTATATCTTCATAATTGTTCTAAGAGAAACCACTAATCTTTCTCCCTTTCCTTCATAAAATCAAATCCTCCAACTTTAATCGAGTAGAGAAGGGATAAATCTTTGTGAGTGATTACGAAGATTGTTGGAAATGGGAAAGATTGGATCGTCACATCCAAATCTAGGGTTTGTATTGGTCATTGATTATACATCGATCGTCTAATTTCAGATCGAACTATGGACTACGATTCTTCGGATGTCGAGGTAATTTGATAGAAGTTCATTATAGCATATTCTATTAATTGAGTATTATTTAATCTGCAAAATTTAGAGGGCCACTGAAAAAACAATGAAAATTACACTTTAGACCTTTAAATTCATGATACATTATTCATAATATGTTAAGCAAACATGTTTTATTTATGAAGTGACATGTGACTTATCCTTCTTCTAGGTTTCCACTTGACTTTTCTTCTTCATTTTGTTTTTTTATCATGTACTTATTATTTTCAATTAATTCTCACTAAAACATATAGTGTTTTTTATCATAATATTGAGTGTTATTAGTTACTGTTATTTAGAATTTAATATCATAATTAAAATTACAAAATATTTAACTTTATTTATTTAATTAAATTAGAATATTACAAGTTATGAAATTGTTTATCTATAAATAAATTATTTGAAAGTTATAATTTTTTTTATATAATCAGGATGTGCAATTCCCCTCGACCAACACTTTGTTGGCATTAGAAAATGATTTTAATAAAAATGATGTTAAAACTGAAGTTTAATATTAAAAATTGATGTGTATTAAAATTATGCTTAATATATGAAAACATCTTTTATAGTGATAGTGATGATTCAATTTTTTACAAAAAAAAGGCAAAGATGATTTAGTAATATACATTTCAATATAATTTTTTAAAATTCCTTTAAATGGTATTCAATTTTAGGAATATTATAGTAGAATTAAATTAGAAAATATCTTTTACTGATACATTTTGTGAAGAGCACTAACATAAAATGCAATTATTTAATTTTTTAAAAAAAAATCTATAGCGAAATAAAAGGGGTAAATCCAAATTCTTTTGAATTCCACTATTTTTAGACTTTGAGTGGTTAAAGCCAAACTTGAAACCTCCTCTTAAAAGGGAAAGTAGCAACTAGCAACTCATTTTTCTAGCAACTAAACCCTAAACTAGGAAACTCTTAATCCATAAATCTCCAAAACAGTATAAAATTCAAATTACAAAAAGACCCCTACAATCAAAAGAATATTCCACTCTTGTCCTATTCACGCTACAACAGCTCTCAAGAAACCATAAACCAGCTTAGAGAAAGAAAGCTCACAAGAGAAAGAAAGGGATAGCAGAGAAAGAGAGAGTTCCTGGTTTTCTTTAAAAGCCACCATTTAAGACCATACATGTATAAATATTTAAGTAATCTATATACATACATACATATAAACATGGTGCGTATTCTATAAGCCGTTTCTTTCTTCAACTTCTCTGTACACTCACAAGCCCATAACTCAAACCCTAGATCCTATACTTTTCTTTTTTTCTTTTCTTTTCTTTTATTTTCTTTCTGGGTTTTGTTTTACATTACTGTTAAGTGTTAAACTATACCCATTTCAGAGAAAGACGCACACTTAAATCACTTTCCTTCTCCTTTTCTTTTATTTATGTTCTTCTCTTTTTAATTCTCCAAATTCTCTGTCTTAGATCTGCACAATTTTGCTATTGTTTATACATTTGGTTTTAGTTAGAATTCTCCACAATCAGCACCTGAACCTGACAATTCTGTTAATGTTGTTTTTTGGATCGGTTCAAAACTAAATATCCAGTTCTTAATATGCGTTAATTTGGTGGTATTTATTGCGAATTTTTAAGGAGAACATTTTGTGATATCTAAAGTTGATTTCTTTTTATTGGTTGAGGTTTTTGGTCGTTTATTTCTCACGCGATCTGGTCAATTTGATTGAGATTTTGTAATTTCATTTGGAGTGCGTGATATATTTGATTAAAATTAGATCTGGGATTTTGTTTTTTATCATGCTTTATATGTTGTAGTTTTGGAATTTTAATTATTGGGTTATCAAATGGCAATGCCACCGGGAAATGTGGTTATATCGGACAAAATGCAGTTTCCCGCTGGTGGCGGCGGGGTTGGTGGTGGGGGAGTTGGAAATGAGATCCATCAACAGCACCACCATCGCCAACAGTGGTTCCCTGTGGATGAGCGTGATGGGTTCATTTCGTGGTTGAGAGGGGAGTTTGCTGCCGCCAATGCTATAATTGACTCCCTTTGCCACCATTTACGGGCAGTTGGGGAGCCTGGTGAGTATGACTTAGTTATAGGGTGTATACAGCAGAGGAGGTGCAATTGGAACGCTGTGTTGCATATGCAGCAATATTTCTCTGTAGGAGAGGTGATTTTGGCATTGCAGCAGATAGCATTAAGGAAGCAGCAGCAGCAGCAGCAACAGAGGTATTATTATGATCAGAACAAAGTTGGGGGAAAGGAGTTTAAAAGGTTTTCAGGTGCAGGGTTTAACAAAGGACAGAAGGGTGGTGGCGGTGAAGTAGTAAAAGAAGCAGTTAATTCTAGAGTAGAAAGTCATAGTTTTGATGGGAATTCTTCTGGTAATGGAGGGAGTGAGAAATTTGAGGAGATCAAATCTGGTGCTGATGGTGGGAAATTGGATGATAAGAGTGTAGTTCTTGCTGAGGATAAGAAAGGTAACTATACTGGGTGTAATATTTAGCATGTAATTTTATTTAGTTTCATTTGATTTAGTGTTCATATAATCGGATAGGAAACTGGCATGTTGCTTATTAAGAACGTTTTTCCATATACGAATATTTCTTAAATGGGCATTTCCATAAATCAGGGAAGAAGCTTTGTATGTTGATTTTAATTTGACTTTGTCAAGGAGGATGATTAGGGAAGTGTTTTATACCAACGATTTTCACCCTTCTTCTTGTTCCTAATTTTTTTCCTTTGTTTTCCAGGAAAAAGTTACAGTTATGTTTTCTACTCTGAAATCATATCAATTAGAAGAGCCTAGGAATTTGATCCCAAGCACTTTGGTTTGGAGCCAATTTAGGTGTATTAGGTTTAGATGGTGAAGTCTTACATCTCTCGCAGCTTCTTGCATTTTAATATGATAATATGTATGTTCTTGATATTACCAAATTTTTTGCTCATAGAAGAAAACTGAAAAGCCAAAATTTGTGCAGCCTATCAGTGTGGAGAGGCAAATCTTAGTGTCCACAGTTAGTTTGTTGGAAATTTTGAATGTTAACATTGTTCTCTCTCTCTTTTGTTTCTAAAGTTGACTGGTTAGTCTAATCTTTCTTCTCTATGGTCATGAAGTCAAATTAGTGTTACTATTCTTTTGTTTTTTACTTCTGTTTTGTTTCCTGATGGGAACATTATATACTCTTGTCTTATTAATCCACAAGTTACTAAATTATGAAAGATGCACGACTAATTGAAACTATGCTGTGTACTTGAAGATATTTTCCTGGAAACATTGATATTATTATTGTCCTTGTCATGAGAACAGATGCTGCAGCAAAACCACATGTAGATAACCCCTTGAAGACTTCTGGAAATTCAGGAGAAACCTTGTCTGGGAATTTAGAAGCTGAGGCTGAGGCTGTGGATGAGCAATCCAGTCTTAAAGGTTACATACTGACACTGTATTTCAGACTCATATATTTTTATTTTCTCTGCTGAAGACTCGGTTGTTGGGTGCCTCACATGTTCATTTGCTTTCTTAGTGGAAGACTGAAAAGCTCACTATTTTCTGAATATATATGTTTTTCTAGAATTACTATTTATTTTTAGAGATTGCCTTGTGTTTCATGCTGGATTTATTTTTCTTTTTTTGTTGTTATTTTATTATTGAGACATTTTGCAATATTATACCAGAGAATGATTCACATTCCAGTCAGAATCAGAATGTTAAGCAGACTCTTGTGATCACTCCAAAAACATTTGTTGGTGCAGAGATAGTTGATGGAAAGACGGTAACAGTTCAATCATCATTTGTTTATTTGAATTTCTGGATGAATTTATTCCTTATCTTAGATCATTGTTTTAAGTTCTCTTGGTTCTTCTACTTCAAAAATGTGCTTACCTTTGATCTAGGTCAATGTGGTTGATGGACTCAAATTGTATGAGCAATTACTTGATGATGTGGAAGTTTCAAAGCTTGTTTCGTTGGTTAATGATTTGAGAGCTTCTGGGAGAAGAGGACAATTTTCAGGCAAGTTCTCTTTTTTATCATTCTTTACATTAGAAGTTAATACAACCTACCAACCTTTCTAGTATCCTTCCATATTGCCTTTTTTAATAACCATTTTGACGGTCTGATGAAATTTAAGCTGGTTTTCCTATAAGAATTTTCATCAGGTATTAAGCAGCAGTAACTAAGAAGTGTTTGCTAGTCATGTATGTCTAAGAAGTTGTTAAAGTTAAGATTGTCGAATACAAGTGTTATTCCTCTTGCTCTATTATTGATGCAAACATGAGTGTCACTGTGCTTATATTGATGTAAGTAGTTCACATCATATGACTGTAATATAATAAAAATTTTGTACAGAAGAAATATGATAACCAACTATGGTTGGTGATTGTTGCCTTTTTTACAGATTATTACCTGAATGTCGCCACAAGTAGTTGCTACTTTTAAGTCACTGTCTGTCTCCCTGATTTGTTCGAAATGGTTGTTTTTTATTACAACTAAAGTACTATTGTCTTTTATGGTACTTTTGCCTTGTTCTCCCAATATCCAACACCCCCCCTTTGAAATTTCGTAGTGTAAAGTGGTAGGCATAAAATGTTTTCCAAGGAACTTGCCTTGGTGCATTAGCTACTACTTATTTTCATCAGTACAAAACTGCAATGTTTGGTTTTTGTTGGTGCAAATCTCTTTTTTAGCTGAGGAATTTAGTATTTTGGGTATTGGACTCTTTATTTTTACTTTACCTTTATGTATTCAATCTGCCAGATTGGCTCAATAGAGCTACCTTGCATCTGTTATTTTCAGTTGACAGGCTAATGGAGTTTTGGAACAAGTGAAATGAATTGTTTCTAGGATGTACTTACTTTTTAGTGTTTATAGAATCTTGCATACAAGAATCACATGCTTAGTACAAATTACAGTAATGAAGCAGTTAAACATGCAGACATAATACTAAAGATGCTTCCTTGCTATTGCTATTTCCCTTTCTTTTAATGAGAGAGAAGAGGTTACTTAATTCACTTGGAAAAGTTGTGAAGGCGTTGCTTTTGTAGTTTAATTAGTTGGCTAGCCTTTCCTTTCCATGTATGTATTTATTCGTAACCTCCAGCTCGATGATCTTGTGGGTGGAGACGTCTTATATATGTTCATAGGCACACATCTTTTGGTTTGTAAATGTGATACACCACTGAGTTCTTTGTCTGTGGAGAAGCAGGTCAGACATATGTGGTCTCCAAGAGACCTATGAAGGGACATGGGAGGGAGATGATTCAGCTGGGTCTTCCCATAGCAGATGCACCGGCAGAAGATGAAAATGCTGCAGGGACTTCTAAAGGCATATTACATCTTACACAAAACTTCTCATTTTATATGCTTATGTTTATATAAGATTTGCAAACTTCTGTTTTTCTTTTACAATGTCGAAATTATATTTTGTTTATTTCGCTTACAGTATTTTTTTATTTTTCTGAATAAATTTTTCAGACCGGAAAGTAGAATCCATCCCGACATTGCTGCAGGATGTCATTGAACGTTTTGTTAACATGCAAATTATTGCTGTGAAGCCAGACTCTTGCATAATTGACATATATAATGAGGTTGCTGACTCTACTATTCTTTGTAGTGGTTCTGAGTAACATTTAATTGTGCTGGCTAGTCTAATCTTTTGATGGAAAATTTCTATAGGGCGACCACTCACAGCCTAACATGTGGCCTCCATGGTTTGGAAAGCCCATTTCTGTGCTTTTCTTGACAGAATGTGACCTGACTTTTGGGAGAGTAATTACAGCAGACCAGCCTGGTGATTACAAGGGGTCTCTCAAGCTGCCACTCGCACCTGGGTAATCAAGTTTAACTTCCTTGACTCTTTTCTTATTACTTGCCAGTATATAGTTCATCAAGTAAATTTTTGCTATTATTTATCTTTTTCTAAAAATAGTTACATAGCTTTGTATTTTGATTATATTTAAAATTGATTATACTTACTATGATGGGAAACTGACTTTTTCTTTTAATGTTGTATCTCTTGCAAAATAATCTTATTATGACAACAGATCCCTCCTCGTGATGCAAGGCAAATCCGCAGATTATGCAAAGCATGCAATTCCTGCAATCCGAAAACAACGTATTATTGTTACCTTCACCAAATCTCAGCCCAAAAAGTATGCACAGAGTGATGGCCAACGTCTAGTTTCATCTGCTGCAGCCCCATCTCCTCACTGGGGTCCAGCACCTAATAGGTCACCAAATCATATGCGTCATCCTGTGCCCAAGCATTATCCAGCAGTTCCGACTACTGGTGTATTGCCAGCACCAGCCATTCGGCCACAAATTCCCCCTCCCAATGGTGTTCAACCACTCTTTGTGACTGCCACTGTTGCAGCTCCAATGCCTTTCCCTGCACCAGTTCCTATCTCACCAGTTTCAACTGGATGGCCGGCAGCAGCCCCAAGGCATCCTCCAAATCGCCTGCCTGTTCCTGTCCCTGGCACTGGTGTTTTCCTTCCTCCACCAGGTTCTGGCAATGCATCGTCATCTCCACATATATCAATAGCAGCAATTGAAGCAAGTTTTCCAGTGGAGGCAGTGTCACTGGCAGATAAAGAAAATGGGCCAGGGAAATCTAACCATGTTTCATGTGCTTCTCCGAAGGAGAAATTGGATGGAAAGACTCAAAGACAAAATTGTAATGGAATTGCGGATGGAAGAGCAGTGACAAAGGAAGAACAACATCAAAATGTTGATCATTCAGCTGGAGCAGTTTAGGGAAAGAATATTTTGTCAAAAAGGTAGGCTGCAATTGCAATGAGTTGGAAGCAAATGTAAAGAGCGGCAACATTCAAGACTCGAACATCTGATCCGAGTAGTGGGGGACAAAGGGTAGGAGGAGGAACTTCTCAGTTCTCTTAGCAATCTCTTGTGTTCTCTATTCCTTTTTGGTTGTCTTATTATTTGAATTCTTACACTAGATGAAAACCTCATATCCTTAATTCGACTTTTGTCCTTACATTTTGTTAAGAATTTTTGTTATACACGTAGTTAACTTCAGCCCTTCTTCTGGATATCGTGCATGGAAGTTACCTATTCAGTTAGTCAATGTTGGATGATCAACGGACCAGCTCCATTTATCATTGCTAATCATTTTACGATTTTCCTTTTGGATTGACAGAAAGGAGGAGGAAAGAAACTTGAGATAACAGAAATTTCATTTTAGGATGATCCCTGGCCTGCGGCTTTCCGGTAGAAATCGCAATTGCTTTCACTTAATCTATATTATAAATTTAATAAATTTATTCAAAAATAACACATGAAAGTTCAAAAATTTAACAGTACTTTACATTTATTTATGATAAATATATGAACTTTAATTATTATATTAAATTATCTTTTAACAGATCTTCTATGAATAAACCTCGTGCAAACCGTAACGACATGCCGATTCCATTAAACAACTGGTCATTCATTCCAGAAATGACATAAAATCAGTTTGTCGTATAAAAACGACATGTAGTTTCGCAAACATATAATCTTTTTTTATTTCTTCGAGATCGAGAGAAACAGTAGAAGTAACAGCAGGAACAAGTTCAGAAGACTCAAATATGGCGGAAGCGAAGCGCCCTCGTGTCATCCTCCATGATTTCCTTTCCGTCGATGAATGTAAAGAATTGGAATTCATTCACAAGTGCAGTAGCACCGTGGGTTATAGGCCCAACGTCTTCTCCACCACTCTTTCTCATCTAATTGCTACCAATTGTCCCCACTTTATAATCCCTTTCGTTCCTATTAGAGGTTATCTTTCGTTGCTTGTGTAATTCGGTTGTTCATATTAATTTATGTACTGGACTTATTATTTTTTTTTTTTCGGTTCCGAGTACAGAGAGATTGAAAGAGAAGGTAGAGGAGTTCTTTGGTTGTGAGTACGAGCTAGTTGTTGAATTCACCGGTTTGATTAGGTCGGTTTTTTCATTTCTTCTCTTTTGTTCTTCTTCTATCTAGCTGCAGTCTATTGTTTACGTGATTTCATTTGATTACTCGCTCAAAATTCTTGCTTGGATAGATTTTGTTGATTTTGCTGTGTAATTTAGAAAGCTGTGTTGTGTAATACAATTTCACAGGATAATATTTGTTGTAATCTTGCTCGATTATAATTGTAAATCTTCCTCATTGCTTGTTTGAGATGATGATGCTATTCCATTTGCATCAGCTGGAGTAGAGGAGCGAGCATTGGATGGCATAGTGATGATAATAGGTCCTATCTCAAGCAACGGGACTTCACGGTAAGTGGTAACTTTTATTTTTTTGCTTTTATCCATTTCTTAATCACTTTCTTGCCTTTATCCAATTAATATCTCTTCTTGCATTTGAATTACCTAATTAACTCCTGCTAATGCTTTTCCATGATTCTCTTGGTGAAAAGGCGGTCTGTTATTTGAATAGTTATGACGAGGATTTCAAAGGGGGACTCTTTCACTTCCAAGATGGGGAGCCAATTACTGTTGTTCCTATGGCTGGAGTGAGTGCAACTCCTTGATGGCCTTTTATTTTACCACCCTAATCTTCTTCTGTGAAGGAAGAGTTAAGAAGTTACTTATATTGATGTCATGATGGATTTTTTATGATATTTATTAACTTAGTTTATCAGGATGTTGCATTATATACAGCTGACAGCTGCAATGTTCATTCTGTTGATGAGGTAAAAGTCATCATTCTCTCATTTATTTCTGGAAGTATAGTTTATGCTAATAAACACCTTTTGTTGGCAGTTTACCTAGTCCACCAGTTTTCTGTTTTACTATTATGGATTCCATGGTTTATCTGTTATGTTCTCTGCAACCTGGTGATTGGTAGCAATTATTTTCATTCATTCTGAACATGGATTTCTAGAACTCTAGTGATGTGGATACAAATAAAGGATGCCTATCATGTTTATCTTGTGGGTATATTTTCTTTATTGTTTTAGCACTTCAAATTATTAGGCACATATTGCAGTAAAGTTGCTAAAATTTAACATGGGTTATTTATATTAGAATTTGTATTATGCCAATTTACTAGTTAGGTGTTAGTTGCAAATGGCATAATGTGCCACCAAAAATGTTTGTAGCCATGCTGTTTCCATTCCCAACTTATGAATTATCACTTGTAAATTAACTTGGTAGGTAATGTGTTAAAATAACTGGAAGCAGCAAAGCAGTAGTACTCACAGCCAGTTTTTTGTGATATGAAGTAGTATGATACCAAACCTTAGTTGATGAAAGGAACATAGATCAAACTAAACATACTGAGGAGGACTGATAATTCTTGGCCATGTAATGTTACTGGAATGAAAAATTTGGAAGATGCACAGATATTATGGTTTGTGGCACCCATAATAATAATAAAAAAAGCTATGGAATTTCCTCGCTTTTGATAATTAATGTTACTTTTAAAGTGCATGGAGGTGGTCCTAGCTAACCATCTGCCTGTTTCTACTCATTGTTTTCTATGCTAACTTGCTATATGCTTATACAGATAATTGAAGGAGAAAGACTTACCCTGACACTATGGTTTAGCCGTGATAGTGCCCATGATGAGGATGCCAAACTTATTTCCCTTCTATCTGAAAACATTTTATATAGTTCAAACAGTGTGCCTGGATCAAAGTTGCTCCCTGTCCTGGCTTCCAGCAATATGTACTGGTTTTCCCCAGAATCAGTGTCAAGTCAACTGTCAGGATTTCATATATGCTGTGCAAGAATACATGTCCTTGGTTTTGATATTTATTCTTCTCAAGGAAAGAGCTCCTTTTCAGATTTCACAGAGCTACTCAAGGAGCCAGTGCAACTGGCAAGAGGAAATGAGTTGTTTGAACGAGAATTCGTCAACATTTTGCACTTACTTCAGGTATTCTAGAAGATGCTTCTACCAATCTATGTCAATAGTCAGAAGATTGTATGTTAAATGTAATAATTTCTGATTTGAATTATCGTTGTTTTTGCTCAAAAAAAAAAAAGAATTCGCTGTTGATTGTATGTTAAATATAATAATTTCTAATTTGAATTACTGTTGTTTTTGCTCAAAAAAAAAAATATTTGAATCGTTGTTGATTTCACGAGTGACTTAATTATGAGGCTGATTGTTATAATTTTTGTTCGGGCAACATCAATAAATAGATATGGTGACTGCTAATTGAGGACGAATTATAGAATTATGAGATCAAAAAGAAAAAAAAAGAAAAGAATTAGATGAGAATGTTGGAAGGACAATTCTCACTGTAGCAATCAAAAGGTTTTCTCTTGTCTGCTGATTGCACTGCAATCCCTCCCCATATCCAGGGATTCAAGTGTCAACTTGCACAGGCCAAAAAAATTTGATGAAACCATCAAATTTATTCCTGTAAAATGAGCCTTAGCATATTATATGAATAGGTGAAACTTGAAAAATTAGGGAGTTGCCCTTTCAGAGTGGCATCAGAAAAAGACTTTAGTATGCATTCCTTGATATAATGTCCTGTTTGCAAAACTTTGCTTCTTGAAAACCTTTTCTGAAATGTGACCACACTATTGAGCATAATTTGCTTATTCAACTATGTTTGATCTGCATTACTCTGCTAAGTTACCAATTTCATTCACTAATAGTTTGTTTTCTACTTGAAATAGGTGGTGCAATTCTACTACTGGAAGGCCTTGGAATTGCTAAGTGCTGGCCTTGAACTAGAAGCTGGTGAGGTAATACAATTATTGGAATCACAACAGGAGAAAATTAATATTCTAAAATCTCTTGTTCAGAAGGATCATCGACTTCCGGAGATGGTCTTCGGCTCTGTCAGTTGCAATAAGAACTTGAAACATTCTTTTGACTGGGCAAAGTTTTCTGCTGCAATTGCTTCATGGGAAGACTATACATGTAAATTGCACAGAGAGTTACTAATGAGCTTACCATACTGGAGAACACAGCAAATTATATACAGTGTTCAATTTGAAGACTCTTGATGAGAAATTGTAAGTGATTTGATAACATTAGCCCCTTAAACTGCAGCATTACTTGGTTTCTTTGTCTGCTAATTTTCCCACCTTGAATTTTACATTTGTTTGTTTAAATTAAATTATGCTCTAAGAAATTTCATGATCAGATTCTCCTTTTGCTTCAGGTTGACATGGGAATCAAAGAAGGGTCTCATCTTCTGGAAAGTGATGTAATGAATCAGCATAAAAGGAAGGTAAATTTGTTGGACATCTTTAATTAAATACAACTTATTTGAGATATTAACATCAATTTTTTTTTTCAAATACAAGCATGGAATCCTGTAATATGTAGATTCACCTATTTTTTGCGAACTAATTACAGATTCTCATTCTTTATTTTTTAAATCTACCCTGCATATTTACTCATAAATGGAGATGATGAACATCCTCCTCCTAGCTATAGTAAATTCTCATCTCTCTACATGGCAGAGTGATCCTCTTTGGAGAGGCTGAATTGATGCAAAACAGTGCCGAAAACATCGTAGAATACAAAATTAGCTTTACTGCCAGTCATTTGCACAGACATAAAACCTTGGCCATCATGATATAATTTCAGCTCTTCAGGATTCCACTCCCTTATATCGCCTCTCCAGGCCTTTGAGCCACCTCCACTTGTTAGGAACTGAATTTTGCTGCTGCCATGAACAATCAGTTCAGTGTTAATTTCACATAGATTAGAATTTTTAATATATTATTTCTTCTTGCAATTTTGATTAATTTTACCTGTCATTTCTAGCAATGTGTTGCAAGCAATGATCATGACCGTTCATGTAAATGTCAACATCATGTTCCTGAAAAAATGAAATTGGTGAAACTTTAAATCACATTGTTTTAATACTAACAAAGGCAAGATTGTATAGGGTAATCTGATCACACTTGATTCACATCTTTTACGGATTAATAATAATACTGCATTTTTTCAGGTTTACCTCTAGGATTGGAACAAGTCGTTCGATGAGGTCTTTTGTTAGCCCGTGATGTCCTGCACTTAAGATGGCATGATGACCAGAAACAATTTTCCATTTTGCATTGGAAATTTGCAGTGCTGCATCCAAGTCCTATTGCAAAGTTGAAATCAAAATCATCAATTTCTTGTTGAAATGGCTAAAATATGTGAATTTTTAGGCAATTGAGAAAAAGAATGGTAAGTTACCTCCAACAAATTGGCAAGATAATCCTCTCTCGGAAGAACACCTCTCCAGTCATAGGTGTGATCAGGTTTATCAAAGTAGTCATTGATGAATGGAGTTGTGTCCACAAAGAAAAATTCAACAATTTCTACAGAAATAGACAAAATGCCATAAGACAAGAAAAAAAAAAAGTCGAATTTTGCTAATTAAATTACCTGCATTGACAATAAAAGACCTCTGACAAAGCCATCTGTTATCCTTGGCTGTAAGAACTGGGCTCATAACTGCTTCAGCATCGCCCCTGTAATCATGATTTCCAAGAACTGCCACAAAATAAAAAATAAATTATCACCAACCTAATTAAATTGCATACTTTTCTTCTTTAAAAAATTTCTTGAGAGAAATCATATATATATATATTAAATTTGGGGCAGAACGTACCGCTGTACCATTGCTTTTGCAAGCTTGGAGCGGTGTAGATATTAGTAAATGACTCGTAAAAGGATGGATCATTCACTCCTGTTAATCCATATTCATAAAAATTATCTCCAGTCGAGACGACAAAGTCTATGTTCAGTTCTTCTCCAATAATTCCCATCTGAAAAAGATCGAACAGATCAACATAGAAAGTTTCGTAATAAAAATGGGGAAAAAGAAAAGAGAAATGTAAGAACCTGTACAGCAACTTCAGATTGGTTATAGTCTCCTTTTCTTCCCCAATCTCCGATAACCAAAAAACTAAGAGAGCCGTCGGGTTTTATAGGTTGCTCGAAGTGTGGAAGCTCTGCTAATGAAGGAGAAACAAGGCAGAAACAAACGATAGAAGCTAAAACAAATATGCAGGTTTTTGTTGCTTGAAGAAAAGCCATGTTTTTGGTTTTTTCGTTTTTTTTTCGTTTTTTTTTTGGTTTTTTTTTGTTTTGTTTTATTTGAGGGAGAAATGTCAGTTTGAATGTTGCATGAAAATGTTAAACGAAAGAGGCTATTTATTTGTGAAAGAGGAAAAGTTATTTTTGGTAAAGAAGGTTTTGTGCGGAGAAAGTGAAATCCGTTTTAATAGCTCCATTTTTTTATTTTCTTATATCATAAAATATTATTTTTCTATTTTGTGAATACTTATAATATTATAATTTATAATAAAAAATGAATAAAAATATATATAAATTAAATTATATTTCACTTATTTAAACGGATAAAAATCAATGATATTTAATTCACGTTTGAAAAAACTAATAATGAAAAAAGAACGATTAATGCTTACCTAGAAAGAACTATATATATATTAAATACTCTAATAAAATTCAACAAAATTTATTCAATTGAAGTAGCAAAATTCTAGTGATTGAATCATTCCATTTAATTAAATATCTTTCACTATTTTCACAAGACCTATTAACAATATAGGTTCAAATAAAACAACCAATCACTATATTCTAAATAAATACCAAATTTTATATTATATAAATATAATTCATCTAAGTAAATCATAATTTTTATTTAGTTTTCTTCCTAATATACATTTACAATATTTTCCTAAATTAGAAATATACGAGATTTATATTTTAATTAGTTGTGTATTTTAAGATTTAATATAATTGTTGATAAGAATGCATATTAATTAGGAGGCAAAGCGGAAGGTTGTAAATATTAATCCTTCTAAAGAGAGAAACAAGACTATAATTTGAGATAAAATGAAAAAAATATATAATATATTTAAAAAAAAAAAAGGAAAAAACTGGAATGAATGCATCTGTAGAGGGGGTTTCATGTAAATATTATTTCTAGCTCGAGCATGGAACATACATTGAGAGGAAAAAAAAAATACAAACAACTAGTTGCAAGATTAAATAGATTTTTTTTTCCTCTTCTTGATAAATTAAAAACTGCAGAATATTACAACAATGCCCTCCTGATTAAAACCTAAAACGACTTCCAATAAATAGCCTTGATTGTCTAAATGGCGGAGGAAAGGGGTTTAGCCGTATTCCATTTATGCAAAACAGAGCCATAAACATCGTAGAACACAACACCCACTTGAGATTGACTGATGTGCAGCGACATGAAACCTTGTCCATCATGGTATAAATTCATTTCCTTTGGATTCCACCAATCTATGTCTCCTCTCCATGCCTTTGATCCACCTCCACTTGTTAAAAATTGCAGTGGACTGCACATAAATTAATTAATTAATTAAATCCTGTAATTAGTAATTAAAGAAAAAAATTAGTATTTATTTATTACCTTTCCCTGCTGCTTATGTGCTCCAAGCAATGATCATGTCCGTTTACGTAGAAGTCGACATTATTTTCCTATAAATAAAAGATTAGACAGTAATTAAGTTAGAATATAGAAGGCTCCGTTAATTTCTTTAAGAAAAAAAGAAGAAGAAGAGTATTTAATTAATTACCAGAAGGATTGGAAGGAGTCTTGTGTTGAGCTCTTGGGTGTTCCCATGGTGTCCAGCACTTTTGATTGTGTGATGACCTACCACGATCTTCCATTTTGCTGTGGATTCCTTTAAGGCCTTGTCCAAATCCTGTTTCAATTATTAGTGAAAAATCAAAATTAGTGCAAGTTATTATAAATAATTAATAATTATTGATATTAATTCGGTTAATTACCTCCAGGAGATTTGAAAGGTAAGCCTCTCTTGTTGGTAGTATGCCTCTCCAATCATAGTTATTTTCTTTTTCATGCAAGTATTTCTCAACAAAAGGAGTGGTGTCTACCATGAAAAATTCAGCTATTTCTGTATATATATATATATATATATATATATTAAATAAATAAATGTAAATACCTTGAATTTTTTTCTTAATTTTAAAATTAAATGTAATTAAAAAAATAGAAAAAGAAATATTTTACCAGCGTCAATAATAAAGGATCTCAAGCAAAGCCATCTGCTATCCATTTCTCTAAGGAGTGGACTCAGTTGTGCCTCAACATCACCTCTGTAGTCATGGTTACCCAAAACTGCAGGAAAATAAATAAATAATAATAATAATTGAATAATTCACCTTAATTTTATTTTATTAATTTAATTTCTCAAAGAGAGGAGATTGTGTGTGGTTGTGTGTATGCTTACCAGAATACCATTGCTTTTGCAAGCTGGGAGCAGTGTAGATTTTGGTGAAAGACTCATGAAATGCTGGATCATCCACACCACTCAATCCATTGTCATAAAAATTATCTCCCGTCGATATTATAAAATCAATGTCCAATTTCTCTCCTATTATTCCCATCTGAAATATTAAATATCACAAAATTAATTTTCAAATAATCAAATAAATTTTTTAAACAAATTAAAAATATTTTAATCTTTCATCACGCATAATTTAGTATTTAACTATTAAACCTATTATTTAAAATTATTTTTTTAATTTATTAAAAAACAACTAAATCAGACTAATACCGCCAATGTGAGCTAATATAAAATAAGATGTTTCACTATTAAATCGATAAAAATTTAATAAAAAGAATTCAAATCTAAAACCGGTTAACTGCTTGGCACATAGTTATTGAAAATTCAAATTTTAATTAACATCAAGATTATTTTTGTATTAACTGATAGATAGTGTGAATCGTGCAAGAAAATTATTTATGAAGAAAAAGGAATATTTTAAGAGTGATATAACAAATTAGTAATAATAATATAATTAGAAAATAATAGATGTCAGAAGGTGATTGGTTACCTAAGGTCAAAATACACATTTATCCACTTCTAGAAAAATGGACTGACGTAGACATATGGACATAATTATGTTGACATGTTGTCAATTATGCATCTTGCAGAGATGTGAGATACTAAAAAAAAAGACCAATTAAGGTATTTCTACCTTCGGTGTAAAATGTAAAAAAGTGAAAAATTTTAAATTCTAATTTTTTTTATTATAAAAACTATTATCAATTTAGTGAATTATATCTAAAAAGTAAAGATTGGTCTTATTATAATACACAGAACCTCTCATATATTGAAAAAAAGAGAAAAGAAGAAAAAATACGCAGGAATATTTCTTTCTCATATTCCTCAAATGAAAGCATCTAAGGAAAGGTATATGGAATCTAAAATGGAATTATACTACTCCATCAATATTCAATTATTTATATAAAATATAATATAAAGTTTCTAAAGTTAAAATGTTGATGTGGCATCTTCTAATTGGATGGTTGGCATTAGCCGGTTAATTTGTCCTATTGTACATTATTCTTTGGTCCTTGCAGGTCGTAGCACTAACCATGAAGTTTCTCCTTAGATACCATGTGGTTTGGATTTAAAATCCTCTGCTGCTCGAGATTTTGTTTTTTGTTAGATAACAAATTAATTCAATAAAAAATTATTAAAAATAGAAAACCTAACAAATCATAATTAATTAAAAATATAGAATCTGCAAAATTTGAAAAAAATTTCATAAAAATTGATGATATCAAATATTACAATATTAAAGAATTTTCATTTACATTCTGATATATACTGCATCGAAAGATAGAGTATTTAATTTATATGAATAAGCTTTTTGTGTTGTTTAAAATCTACATTTTTAATTCAATATAAAGCAGACCATATTATATATATATATATAAACATTTTTAAAATTTTCTTCAAAAAGGAACATATTTAAGAACGTGTAAAAGAAAATATAGCTAAGACTTAGGAATGAAAAATGCTACTTCTTTTGTGTTTGTGTGTGTGTATATATATATAAGTTTGTCTGACCTGAAGAGCAACTTCAGATTGGTTAAAAGCTCCTCTTCTTCCCCAGTCTCCAATAACCAGAAGGCTAAGAGATCCATCGGCTTTGGTTGAATGTGGAAATCGTTGAAGCTCTGCTGCAGAGAGGAAAATATGGAATCCTAAAAGAGCAGAGAGTATAAAGCTTAAAGGCATAAATCTAGACATGGCTAGCTTTGAATGTGGGGAGAAGATGAGAGGAAAAAGGAATGGAGAGATGAGGTAGCTTGGTTTGGTTGGTGGTTTACGTTTGTACAGAGCTTCAACGCAAGAAAGCTTTTATAAGGGTTTTCTTGTGGAGAGGCAGAGTAAGAAAGCAACTAGCTAGGGATGAAATTCAAAGGGGCAGGTGATATATATATATATATATAAATTGGTATTGCAAAATGAGTAAAGCTGTTAAGAATACGTAATAAACCTAAAAAATAAAATAAACCCTAACAGATATTTGCTCTATATAAAGATATGACTCTTAAATTAAATAAAAGTAAAACGATATCAAACTACTTATTGCGCGAAACTATGCATCGCAGTGCCAAAACATTTTTTGTAAATTACAGTTAAATAAACAGTTGGTAAAAGAAAATAAAGAAAAAGCAGTTAGCTTACAGTATTGGCTTCGTGAATTACTAATTAGAAGCGGACAACGCAAGCTCCAACTAGATAACCAAAACAACGACCTCCACCTGGATGACGTGGAAATATCACATGTTGTCATTGATATGAGGGCCCACATGGCCACGTCCTAATTCCCAACCAATCTTCCCCTTTTGTGTTCGGATTGGGTGACCAATTCCGATTAATATATATTACTATTATTTACTTTTTAAAAAAAATCTCTTTATTAATTAATTTTTAGTATGAGTGAGCCTAAGACAAGTCTTATTGGTAAATAAAATATAATTTGCATATTCTCAGTACCTTTGATTGTATGAATTTCTTTTTTTAAAAAAATGGAATTAGTTAACATTTAAAATTTAATTCTTGTAGGATTAGATACAAATATTTTGATTAAAAAAAGATAAGAAATATTTTTAATGTAAATGTGAAATATAATAATTTTGGTGCGAAGGATAATCTTTAATGAATAATAATAATTGATTACAAAGACATAAAACAAGACATTGTCGCCTGATGTGTTGGGGCTAAAGCTCTTTATGCTTTTATCAAAAAAGAAAAAGAAAAAAAAAGTTACTTTGTGAAGCAAAATAAGTAGCTAGTTGCCACTCATTCCTTGATTAATACATTTAAAATTTGCACGTAATAATCAATTAAAGAAAAAAATGATTATTTTGACATTGGAGACCTCCATACAAAAGCTAGTGAAAAAAGAAAATAATAATTTTTGTTTGCCTAAAAAAGGATTTGGCAATGTAATATCCCTAAATCAAATTTGTATTAATTAAATTACCCTGCTTATGCCAATGTAATAAATATTCTTTACTTGTATTGGTTGGTGACGTTAGGGTGCATTGGCACTATTTGTTGCATGATTATTCAGCTACCACTTCGTATCTTCTTTCCTCTTTCTATTCTGTGCGCTCAAATTTGGCAGCCCCAAACCACACACCAAGCATATATACCTTCTACTTCTAGCCAATGCGCAAGGAGAGGAGGCTCTATCCTATTTATTAAAACTGCCGATCGCCCAATTTAATTTTATGACTGATTGCGGGATTTAGTGGATGCGATCATTAGACCAAATTATCTTGGATATAATTTTCTCTTTTTTAATACCGATGAGTTTAAGACCATCATTTAACTAATTTCAATCTTTTAGCATAAAGTATTAATTTTTTTTAACAATATTAGATTATTTTTGGTAATTAAAATATATCTCTGAATCGAGCTTGAGTCAATTAGAAAATATAAAAAACTATCATTTGTGTCGATAGATGTTATTGCAAAACAAGTATAGATTTTCTTGCACGATTATGGGTCTGTTCGGCAAAATTAATTGTTTTGATAGCTGTTAGTTGTTTTAGTGGTATTTAGCTGTTAGCTGTTTGAGTAGCTTTTCATAAAACGCTAAAAGTTAAACATTACATGAATTAACTTTTCACAAAAAGTTACCCTAACTTTTAAAAGCTAATCCAAACGTTATGTTACCGAACAACTTTTTAAACAGCATTTAACGTTTTGACTAGTCAATACTCTAAAAGTTATTCAAAAAGCTGTTGCTGAACACAACCTATATAATAAAATAATTAAAGAATTTTAGCACGCAAAGCACTATGTAATATAAAAGTGGCCTCAAGTGCTGAAATTAAGCAAAATGGAAAACTTTAACTTACCAACTAATTAAAGAGCAAGAGTTAGTTATACTTACGTTTCTATCCATTCTCAATCTCAAAATTGCCTTGCCTATCCAAACTGAAAGGAGATTGAGTTATAAGTTGTATATGTGAATATCCAAGAGGCACCCACCACCATATCCATATAATTGGGCACAAAACAGTAGATGAATGATGTATACTCCAATAAAGAATTATCTAAAAAATGGAAAGTGCCACAATAATGATCATAAACACCAAACTGAAAATGAATGCGTTGAAAGGGAACACCCACATGCATTTATATATATATATTTTATCTATGTATATATGCATTATTGAGCAAATCATTACATGGTTGCCAACCAGTTATTTTCCAATTATTGTCTGATTCGATCACATCATGGCATTGGCAACCACATTGATTTGATCTCTTGCTGCAATACTTACAAAAATGCTTTTAAAGACAGTGGGAAGATGCCATTCACAAATCTATATTCTCCCTTTGAATGGTAAAAAAAAATATCAGAATCAATAATTATATATAATTCACATATTTTTTTATTTTATAAATTTATGAAATAGGAATTAGTAATCTTATCTTTAATTATTTACTTAATTTTACATACAAGGAATGTCTCACTCGAATAATAAGACTGATATCCTCATATGAATTTAAATTTAATTTCTTTCTCTTATTTCTTTATAATTTATTATTTTTAACTATGATTGATTTTACCATCTAAAAATAAAATAAAATAATTTGATGTAATCCATCCAAATGTGTCACTGAATCAAGATTTTGTTAGAAAAGCTAAAGGAATTGTAGTACAAAATTGGATCATTCCTTCGGTTTACGACAGGTAACTACCGTGAAGTTTCCAACTTTCCCCAAACGTGAGAAATTTTTGTTCCATTGACGTTGTCTTTTAATAAATAATAAAAGTTATGTTTGTACTTTAGTTTTCAAAAAACATGCAATGTGTCAGAACCACTTCAAAGCACAAGAAGCTTCGTTTGCTACATATGTCATTAATCTATAATTAACGCAAGTATATACTAATTCATGCAATTTTTATCTTTCTCATTAATATAATCTTATGAGGTATTTTGTTAATGAGAAAAAAAAGAATAAAACAGTAATATTTAAAAAAAATAATTAATTAATGTATGAAACTATCTATATATGGATTTAGGCGAGGCTTATTATCCTTAAATAAATTTCGAAACAATCATATGTTTATATCTATACTATTTTGACGGAGGTTTGATTTTTTTTCTTTTTTTTTTCATTTATCGTATCTTAGGTATGCTATGCGTTTTCTATTTGTAAGTATGATAAATTGATGTTCGAACAGTGAAAAGTAAATTCATTTTGAAATGAGTCCGCCGTTGTTCGAACCGTGATTTCTAATAGACCTGGGCCTCTAAATTCGATCCGGTTTGATTTCGTAGGGTTTCAGTTTTTATTTCACTTTTGGTCTGCATCGAAATTTCAAATATTCCAAATGAGAATTTCTAAATAAAATTCTTATAATTTTATGAAATCCATTGTACAAATCAACCTTAGAAATTCCCCATGGACAAAAAAGAAAAAATTCACAGAATTTCTCGTTGTCATGCATAGTATACAAATGTTTATTAATTATTCTCAAAGAAATATAATTAAACAGAGATGATAATCAAAATAATAATCAATATCTCCTCCTTAAAAATCAAGGAAAAAATTACCTATGAAAAATAAATAAATAAAATCTCAGGAGAACCAATCTTCTGGCGTTTTGCAGCAATTTCAAGCATAGAAAAAATTTGTTAATTTCTGGTGAGGTGGTCAGCCACGAAATTATGGTCACTTCCCTAAAAGTGCAAGGAGAAAGGTCCTGTAATGACCTAATGTCTCAGAATGAACAGCATCAATTAGTGATTTCTTATAAAGCTTTTGATACTCATCTTTTATTTTTTGCATATCAACTTCAGTCCGTGTAATTATTATCCTTATCAATGTGGTATCTTTCGTTCCCAAACCCTTCATTGCCTTGCGCAACATCTGCATGCATACCAGAAGAATCAATATCACTCCATGCCCGATAGTAGAAATACGCGTGCAAATTCTCCGTCGCTCAAAAAAAGGAAATTGCAAAGCATTTGGAAAACCCTAATTTCAAATTCAAAAACGATCAGATCAAATGTAATTGGATAAATTGCAGGAAAATACCATTGCAAAGTACTTGGCAGGCTTTTCAGCACATTCCAAGATTGTTAACAGGGCATGCTTGAATTGGCTAGATGTTTCTCTTTTAATAGCCTGCAATCCGATAGGTTAAAAACTTAACACTCCCATCTCAATTCAAGAACTCAAACCAAAAATAGAATATATTATTATTACCCTTCTCAGTTCTTTTCCGTACACTTTCTGATATGTAGAATCAAGTGCAACCAAATGTGCTCTGCTTCTTTCACTAAAAACCTGTATCAAAACCTTCTCATCCATTCCAGCTTTCCTGTCTCCAAATTTATGTATAGTTCTAACATCATTCTCTACCAGCACTCTGTCGATTTCCGGGCCTTCATATCTCGTTGTGCTTAAATATGCCAGCATCAACTGCAACAATGGCGATGCCGGTAATGTAGTCAAATGCATTTTTACAAGATAAAGTCGCCTTACCTTCACATACATCTTACCGAACTAACAAAATGAAATGAGGAAAAGAGAGAAAGAAGCTACCTGTTTATGATTGCCAGAAGTGTGAGCATCAATATCATACTCAAGCTGAGTACCGTAAGCGGGAGTATAAGCCTGTTTAATTTGTCGAATTTGAGAAGAAGAACGAGAACATATTACTTCAGTAGCAGCTTTAAGTTCAATAATAGGTCCTGTTAGAGATTGCCTCAATGTACTAAGATCCCTTTCCAGTGGATTTTGCATCCAAAGCAAAATTGCTTTCTGAAAATAATTAGATTCATTAGGACAAAGAAAAACGTACATATATAGTTATTTAGAACAAACGTGGAATGTTTTGTCCACTGGATCACCTTTTTCTTATTACATTGTTATTTATGTACCTTGAGATGACCATGAAGCTCTGAAGATAAGCCTTTCTTAAGCTCATAAGAGTACATGGTTTCAAACTCTTGTTGAATGTTATCTCTCTGTGTTGCATTTCTATGAGCAAGAATGTTGATGATTATTCCAGCATCACATCCTAATCCTGTTCAATTAATGCAAATAAAAGAACAATCAATAAAAGAGAGAGGGAGAGATTGATCAAGAAGCCATTAAAGTTTAAATTGAAAAATTAAACAATCAATAAAAGAAGAAAATGGAAAAGATAATAAAAGAAAAAACCTTTAAAAGCTTTGTGAATTTGGGTAGCATCATCTTTCGCAGAAGGAGGCGATGAAGGTACCTTTAAAGTTGACATTTTTCTGGAAATTTTTCAATGGAATTATGTCACCATTTATCAAGAAAATTTGAAAGAGAAAGAGAGAAAGATTATGAAAGAAATGAGAATGTGGGTACAGAAAACTAAACAAAGGAAGCAAAGATTACTTTTCTCCGATTTCAAAGGGCCGCTAAAAAGTGCAAACCCTACATTTCCGCCCCAATATCAACATTTCTGCTTGCACCTCATTAACTAAAATTGCCAATTCCCCACCCCCCCCCCCCCAAAAAAAAAACTTACACCCTTATGAATATACGTGTGTGTATATATATATATATTTGTTAATTATTTCTCATGGTCCTAATTTTTTAAATTTAGATAAAATAAATAGCGAACTCAGTTATCAATAGAAATTTCATAGTAGTTCATTATTTGTCTTAAAAAAATATAGAGTACATAGAATGATAGTTTTATGGAAAATAAAATAGAAATTCGAAACATAATTACATAATTTCCCTTTGAATTTTTTTTAAATATATTAATCATTAAACATTTAATTATGGGAGGTTATAGAATATATATGAATTTAATATTTTCATCCATGATTTTAATAATTTTTTTAAATTCAAAATTTGGCTATTCTCAAACCAAAAGAGTCTAATCGAAGGAACTAAGCAAAATATATTTCAAGAAAAGAAAATAACATAATTAGCCTATTGCCTATTATTGGGTCGACCACAATATTATATGTATATTATGTATGTCCACCAGAAGATATAAAACGTTTCATGCTAATAATATATCAATTCAAAAACCTATTGCGGCGAACTTAGGTGGAATCAAGTTTTGGAAGTTGTTTGGGTTGATAGAATATGGAATCTATGGATTATGAAATTGATGAAATTCACATTCCATCATTTGATTTGAAAAAACATAATTCATGGATTTAAAAAATATTTTTGAAATAAAATTAAATGACTTAAATTATATCTATTTATATAAATATATAAAAACAGAAGTATGAAAACTGATGTGATGACTTCGCATTATTTTTTCGCATTTTTAATTTAATTAAATTTTTTTATGATTTTGCATATGCATTATGTTAAATAATTATTTTTAAATAATGATATTAAATAAAATCTTAAGTGATTGTATTTGATGATATCAAAACCAATAATGAGGAATTTAAAAGACAATCTATAGTCAAGAAATTTCTATAATTTGTCCTTTTTAATTTAAAGATTTTTTAGTTTAGAATCATCATTTACGACTTATATTTGCTTTTATTTTAGTTTATTTTCTTCTTACTATTTTAATTATTAACTTAAATTATAATATTTCACATATAGATCCCATGCTTTATAACTTGCCTTGCATTAAAAATATTATAAATTTTATTATATTTAAAATTCTAAAATTCATGGAACATTTCAATCAAATCTAAAATAAAAAATATTTTGTAAATTTAAAATATATATAAATTAAATTCTGCCTTTCATCATTCAATCAAATTACATAAAATAATTATTTAAATAACAAAAAAAAAACTGAACATAAAATCTGTCCTAATTTTTTTTAAAAGTAATATTTCACAACCTCTCCCTATCCCGGGCTCACGGTGAATTGAGACTGATATAATTCTATGGTACGGTGGAATCTATTAATATCCTATTGATTATAGTCTATTTTTTTAAAAATTAAATCTGATAATTCAAAGGAATGTATATATTCTTTCATTCCTTTCCGTCAAAAAAAAAATTCTATCATTCAAAATTTATTGATCTCTTGGATTTGAATCCAAGAATTTTTTGCGATTTTGTTTGAGCCTTTTACTGTGATATCTCAACTCGGCAAAACGATTCTAAGAATTTGGATAGAATAGAACTTCTGACTAGCTTATAGGATAGCAGATTAGCTAAGGTAATTAAATGCGAAACACATGAATGAATTTGATTATATATTGAAAATAAGAAAATTAATCGTTAGAGGTGCATTTTAGTATAATGACTTTGAGAATTAAAAGAACTTTAAGATTAAATGTGCTCATTTGACGAAGATTCTAAGATGGGTAATCCCTCGTAAAGTTTTCCATTCCACCTACAAGATAAAATCATGCGGGTTTTGCTAATCATCTAAAGTGAACAATTTCTCTAATGGTTAAAGCAGGGCATGACAGTTTGATGAGGAAAAAACTAATCATCAAGAGCGCTTTTTGGAATAATGACTTGGAGAGTTAGAAGAACTTCAGAGTTAAACATGTTCGCTTGATCGAAATCCTAGAATAGTAACCTTTTAGAAAGTTTTTCATTTCACCTGCAGGACAAAATTGTATGGATCTTGCTACTTCAGTATGGAATGAAACTAGCTTGATCCAAAACAGATAATTTCTTTTGTGGTTGGAATTAGGGTGTGACATTAATCGCTTCGACTCTTTTTTGTTTTTAATATTAAATATTTTGCTCCCTTAATTTAGGTGATAAAATTTTAAATCAAATTCATAGAATAAAAAGAATACCAAGAAAACATAAATAAATTAAATTTTATTAATTTTTTTACTTCAAATCAAATTTTAGAATGGAATAATCCCCCGTTTTTCTCTAAAAAAAACCTAAAAGCCTTCATTTTCTCTTCCATGATGACTACCGGTGAAATATAATTTGTGGTCATCCCTTATTCTCCTTTGTATTTTTTTTAAATAATCCTTAAATTTTCCATGCATTAGGATTATTCTTGTCCATATTTTATAATTTTATTTTTAAATCTAATCATGTTGACAATTTATGAGTTTTGTTATTGCAATTATGGTGATTTTTGTTTATAATATTTTGTGATTTGGGCAATTATATAGAAAAAAATATAAATCTCCTTATCGGACTTATAGAAATATCATGGAGTCGAATAAATGTCATAAATAGTTACCAAGTAGAGTGAACAATTACTTATGACATATATATTATACTATAGCAACTTGATTAAATACTTTAAATCAAAATTATATTTTTTTTCATTTTTTATATAAGTGGTTTTATTATTAGACTTATTATAAAAAAATAAAAAGATATATATTTTATATCTGTATTCAGTTTTTTTATGAAATTTCTAATTTGATTTTTTCTAAAAAAATTAAATTTTGTGAATTGAGACTAGACTTTAAAGTCATTGAAGGTTTAGTACAATAATAGCATTTTAAACAATGAAGGTGACATTAGAATTGAAAATAAATGTCAATACGCTTTTTTTAATAAATATATAATATGTAATGATTAAGAGATATATAAGTTTGCACGTACCATCCATTCCAATTCAAACATATCTATCCTATATATAAATATGGAAATATGGGAAAATAATAAGATTTTTTATGTCGCTCTCAGTAAAATTTTGAATATCCTCAAATGGTCTTAGTCGTAATCAATTTAAAAATTACATTTTATATAAATGAGTGTTTGGATGAATGGTCAAACACTGTGAGATTGAGGGGTCAATTTTCATTAATAAAACAAATATTGACTGAGAGTACTTTATCCCTTTTTGAACCGATCTAATGCGATTAAGATTTAGTTCTAATTGGGTTCGGAATACCTATGTTTAAGAAAAAAAGTTATTTTTTATTATTTGATTAAATATAATTTCTAAAAATTATTTTTTAAATAAATATATATAATAAAAAAGAAAAAAAACCTTTTTCTTTATGGTTGTAGAAAAGGTTGTGAGTTTATTTGCAGAGGATATAATGTTTTTTTATGTAACTTTTTTTAATTATTTAATTAATTAATTTATTTATTTTAAATTTGCAACTTAAAACAATAGAGAAACAAAATATTTGAATAAATTCATTAAGTAATCAATATTGGATCCTAACATGATTTACTCTATAATTTTCATTTATTGACTTTTTTTTTGTCATCAAAATCAAATTTAATTATATTATAGCATTTATAGCATTTATACAGTTATTTTTTAAATTTAAATTGGTAACTATTTTAATATAATTTATTTTTTATTGTATGTTGAGTTCTAAAAGAGTTTTATTCTTAATAAAAATTTATTATTTATTATTTTTTTTATTAAATTAATTTATAAACCACTGTCACGTTAATTTAGTAAGAAATTTATATAACTCTTGCAATAAATAGATGACCTCCTAATTAAACATGTTTAATTTTCTTGATATTTCTTCTTTTATATCCTAAAAATGTTTGACTTGAAAGAAATAGTGTTTATAAAATTAAAAAAATTAAAACTATATATTTTTGTTTTGGGCATTTTTTGAGTTTTAATAGTGTACGTGTATGTTCGTATATTTTTTTCTTTAATGCACTAGGCAAGTAATACTATTATTGTAGCTAAAATGACTACCATTATTGATTCTGATTATACTCTCATTTTTTTCTTTTACATACTAGTAAAAAAAATTTATTATTATTTTTCATTATAGTTGTATATAAATATTGATTTGGGATTAAGAATAAAGGTTGGAAATTAAATGTTAACTTGGTTTTCTTTTTGAGCACCTATCTGGGTATTAAGAATCTGTATTTATAAATTAAAGACTGAATGATTAGGTATAGGGATTAAATTGAATTTTATTTTGAGAACACTTTATTATATAAAAATAGAATAAAGTATATAAGAAATAACATTGTAAGTAGCTTATACGATAAAATTTAATACAAATTAACTAATTATATTTATTTTAATTTGGATAAAAATTTATATTTTAATATTATATAGATAAAAATTGAAAGAATGTAAAAAATAAAAATATAATGAGTATTATGAACGTGCAATGCTCATTATAAAAAAATTAATATGCATAAAATAATTATTAATAAATTACAAATTAGATGGTTTGAATTAAGAATAACACTCTTGAAAACCCATACTTAATGGTCCCCTTCGGTGTTACAATTATATTATGCAATTTCGAAAAAAAAAAGATTACTAAATAATTACATATAGTTAATCAGGCTTACGTCATTTGACCATCAAAATAGACCGATTAGGTTTAAGTGGAGGCAATTTTTTAACCAATCAAGCCATGTATATTGGGACAATCAATTTAATTAATTTATATGCCTCATTTAGGACATGGGTCTTAATCTAAATGTGATTAACATTTCTAACTATGGAACAAATTATTATTATTATTATCCTTTTGTTTTTAGTTATATATTAGTAATATTTAATTATATGTCTCATGCCGATGTTTAATTAAACCATTGTGTAAAGTATTATCTTTGTTCCACATCACTTGTCACATTTAAAATATCACATTTCTTAAGAAAACCATTACATTTGTCTAGATAACAATAAATTATTAAGTAAATTAACTATATTAATCTTTGTTTAATACTAATTTTTTAAAAAATTATTAAATTGAATTAGTAATGATTGGTCATATATAAAGGGTAAATATGAAAAAAAAATTATTACTCGTTGAAACCACGAATGTATAAGTATTTTGAAATAATCTATGTTCTCAAATTTGACAAGTATTATGTAACAGACGTAGTATTTATTATAAAATTTCAATTGTTTCTGAACAAAATAATTTATTTTTTTTCTAAAAAAAAGTGCTAATATAGAAAAAGCTAGAACATGTATAAACACTTTAATCGTTTAAAGCTTGGAGTGGTTGCTAAACCAAATTATATATTTATGTATAAAAATAAATTGCATATTTTTTCAAATCAAATTATATATTTGATTTGAATTTGGATATATTGTTCGAACCATATATGCATTTGCTATTAGACTATATTTTGGTATGCAAATTTGAATGTTAGAAAAAAAAAATCATGCATGCATGAAAGACTTTTTTTTTTTTTTTGAAATTATGGAAGACACATTTATATATTTGCTCAGTTGACTTTCACCATGAAACTAGAACATTATAAACCTATACATTAAATAGGCTACACCCTTTGCTAACTTAGTTATTTAATTTGAAAATATATTACCCACAAAAATTCATAAATATAATAATATGTGAAATGATTAAGATTATAAATTTATAAACTATTTCATGTAGCTAATAGTTGTTTATTTTCAAGAAGCTAGTCAAATTTGTTTGGTGAGAATTTTAATCAATAGTTAATAAAAAATAGATAATATTTCATAGAGACTAATTAATTTTTTTTGACAATCACATGCATTGTTTTTTTTTTTCAAATCCACTTAATTAAATAATTAAGTTCTTTTTAGTCATTTCAAATTAAATTATCATTTTTACCGAACACTTTTAATATAAATTTTTGTATAAACAATTATCAACTAAAAGGTAATGACTAATCGGACAACTAACAATTATTAAAATTACTTTTAAAAAAAGTTACTAAAATAATTAATATTGGCAAACATGTCCTATATTAATGAAATAAAAATATTATAATGCATGAGTATGATTGATTAATTTTTTATAATTTAACTTTTTAGCATAATTAAAGCTAAATAATTCACATTTAAATAAAATACCTCCATTGCATTATTAATGCAGGGGTGGAAAAGAAAAAGAACACCTCCATTGACAAACAAGGTCAAGCCAAAACGAAAGGAATAAAAGATTTCATATTTCTAGCAAGCTCTTGCTTAAAAGTTACATTAACGATATGGTTCCTTCCTGACATTAGAAATTATTTTTTAATCACTTGCAATTAAGAGAGTCACGCATCACTAATTAAAATTTCTTATTAAACAACATTATATATATTGACTTTTAAGTACTAAATATTAATTAATCTTCAATCAAATATATAAATATTGATTGGCAATGCTATAATTAATTATAAAAATACAAGAAGATTTGCGAGCATTTTTACCGTTCTATACGTTTTTTAAAAGAAATTGTATCTCGTTTTGGTTTTCCTCAAAGCTAAGTTGATTGGGAATAAATTAGGAAAAAAAAATACTGATTATGCAATAATATTGATAATGTTGGGTCATTATCCAAAAATTGAGGACCACCTATTATAAAATCCCAATTACGAAGCCCACTTGATTTTAATCCACTCACAAGAGAGAAAAAAAAACCCACTTGCAGGACTTATATATGTGACATTTATGGCTGGACATTTTTGAGTATAAATGTCGTTTTCTTATTATAGGATAGGATAGTATAAATAATGAAATATACATACACTTCCATTTTGATTTGTGGTTAATAAATATGATATTGATCGTCATCATGTGGGATAATATATATATCAATTGATCAGTTATTTGCACTTTCAAATATTAAAAATATGAAACTTTTTCGCTCTAGGGTTAGGTTAGATACTCTCATTTATTTTTTAAAATTATTTCATGTTTTCATTTAAATTTTTTTTATTAATTTACAATGAACGAACAAAAATATGCTAATTCACTTATACTCTGGGCAAAAATTATATAACGTTTAATTTGAATTAAAACAAAAGCAAAACTGTTCTCCACAATTGTCGAATGAAAAAAATTATTATTATTTTACTATAATGACTATGTTAAAATTATTTAATCCTTTTGTCACTTTTGTAATTTGTTGCCATTCAAATATTTTAAACACAAAAATACTATTATCTTTTCTTATAAATTAGAGAGGATGTTTTCATTTTTTTTACAAGACATTTAATGAAAAAGTATACAAAAATAAGCGGAATGACTGTTTCATTTACAGAAGCAAACGTTGAGAATTAAGTAATGTATTTCTGAAAAAACAAATGAAGACAAAATGATTAATTTTTATATAATATTTTTCCTTTACTCTTTGTGTCGATGCAACCTTAAAATCTTTATAAGAATTAAAGATATCAACAATCCATTAGTAAATAATATACAACACCACAAATTATAAATATACAGATCATATCTTTGAGTTTTTTTTTATTTATGTATATACACAAATATTGAAAAATATAAAAAATTAACAGAAAAATATAATAATGTAAATGAGATGTATAGTATAAAAATAAAATTATATATTTAAAAAAAATAAGAATAGAATAATAATTTTTCCACTAAAACAAAACACGAACCGCAACCACGGAAACTTCAAATGATTCGTAGCTAAACACCTAAAGCGATCGGGATTCGGCTAACAAGAAATTGAATTGGATAAAAAAAGAAAAACCACTGAGGACAAGAAAAATATAAATTAAATTGTCCAATTGCCATGTCAGAAAAAGCACCAATCGTTATTTGATGATTAGATATTGTGTTTTTATTTTATTTTAATCATATGGACCCTCTCCCTCCCCCACTTGCATTCCCATACCATAAAGACATATTAAATCAAAATCAAATCAAACACATTAAATAAAGAAAAAAAAGCCTGCAAAAAGAAATAAAAAAAACAGAAGAAGAGAGACCAAGGTTTTCTTCTCTTTCTTTCTTTCTTGTTTTAATTCATGAAAAAAGGCTTAATTTTAAGTTATTAGGTAAAAATTAATTAATAGAATGCATCATCATCCACGTCACTGTAAGTGCTTCTTCCCTCCAACTTGCAGAAGTCTCTCCCTGCATTACTCATATCTATCTATCTATCTCTCTGCCATCTCTTTTTATCCGTTTTGGCATTCACTATCTAACCCTTTTCTCTTTTCTTCTTCTTCTTTGATCTTCTTCTTCAACATCTCCCTTCCCCTCCTTCTCTCTCTCTCTCTCTGTTTATGTTATCGCCATGCCAGTCGGAGCAAACCAAGGAGAGGTACTTTCTCTCTTTCTTTCTTCATTTCTTTTACCGTGCTTATATATAAACAAATACATGTCACTATAGAATATATTTATATATGTTTATATGTGTAGGTGATCTGGCTAAGATTGATAGCTAACAAGATTTTGAGAAAGAGATTGGCAAATAACAACTTTGTTGCCGATTTTCCAAGCAACACAGAACCTAACAATTTGCTTGCTATTCAAAACATGGGTCAACCTTCTTTGAGCGCTGACACCATCCTTAATCATCAAAGAGACTCACTGAATAACTACAAGTAAGTGTATTAAGACTCCGTTTACCATTGGTACGTTAAAAATATTGTTTAAGTGTTTTAATCTAAAAAATTTTTAAATTTTGAAATAATATTTCTATTTATATTTTCAATATTATCATGCCAGACAAACTCTAATTTGATCAATTATGTAATTACAATGTATAAATTCATAAATATTTCTTTCTGAAGGGTTTTCGTTAGCACGTGGAACGTTGGTGGAATTGCACCAAATGAGGATTTGGATATGGAGGATTGGCTAGATACTCCAAATATTTGTGACATATATGTCCTTGGGTACGTATAATAAATTAGTATATATGTTCATAATGGAGAAATAATTAACTTAAATTGATTATCATAACATATAGTAATAATTATAAACAGGTTTCAAGAGGTTGTGCCTCTAAAAGCATCAAATATTCTTGGTTCAGAAAATAGCAAGATTTCAACGAAATGGAATTCGTTGATTCGAAAAGCTTTAAACGAAAAGATTAACCATCATCATCCTCCTCAAGAGAAAAGAAAAAACCTAATAGTGTCTCCTATTAAAGACGACGACGATGATCTGGCAGTTCGAAGAAGCAATACACCTGGAGAATTTAGATGTATCATTAGCAAGCAAATGGTTGGAATACTAATATCGGTTTGGGTTCGAAGCGATCTTCTTCCTTATATAAAGCACCCTAGTGTCTCCTGCGTTGGCTGTGGCATCATGGGTTGCCTAGGAAATAAGGTAATAATACTAATGAACAATTTATATAATACCCTAATCTATGATTAAGCTATAATTGCACTAGGTCATATTTGTGTCTACATGCACAGCCACATAATTCACGTAGTACTTGAGTAAGACGATCATGATCAGACGATAATTTATGACTATGTATATGCCATTTTTTAAATAAATTAGACAAAAAAATAAAGTAATTTATGGTTTAATTTGCAGGGTTCGGTGTCAGTTAGATTTCAGTTACATGGAACTAGCTTCTGCTTTGTTTGCAGTCATCTAGCATCAGGAGGTAGAGAAGGAGATGAGAAACATAGAAACTCTGATGTGTCGGAAATCTTGTCGCGAACAACATTCCCTAGAGGGCCTTCAGTTGATTTGCCGCGAAAAATACTAGATCATGAGTATGTGAAAAGTTAATTGCTAATTACAATAATTAATTAGAATTAGACTATATATTAATATTTTTGTTGATTTTTTTGAAGGTTGAAACCGTCCAAAACCAATTTGTTATTATGTTAATATACCTTCTTAATCAATGATTATTCAACAATTGGTCTCACTACTAACGGTGGATATGAGACATTGCTATTACAATAAACTAATAGAGCTAATTCTTAATTATTTGCTAGTTTTAACTTTGAAGTTGTCGACTTAAGGCCTCCAATTAATTTTTAATGATTGATTATATTATGCTAATGACCTTCTATAATTAAATATAAATTAAGTAGTTGTTGAAAGAATTGAAAATGAGGTATGTTTATTGAAATAGTGGGTAGCTAAACCGCCTGAAAGGGATGATTTTCCATGCTTAGTAAACCTGTTTTTACTTGTTTATATCAAGTTGCACTTTTTAATAAACAAAGTCCCAAAAATTTTCTAATCCATATAAGGGCTACTTGGATTAATATATATTAAATGTTAGCATATATTATCTTGTTAATCAAAGAGAAAAAGCATACGTAGTGATGCATGCTATTTCTTTTTTGATGGTGCAGTCGTGTAATTTTGCTCGGAGATTTGAATTATAGAATTTCGTTGCCAGAAGCAACTACTCGACTGTTGGTGGACAGAAAGGAATGGAATACCTTATTAGAAAATGATCAGGTATAATTCGATTCCATAATTTAACGATATACCAAGTTATATATTTATTTATTTATTTATTTTTCTTTTTTTAATTGAAATGAAGCTAAAGATGGAGCTCATGAGCGGTCAAGCATTTGAAGGTTGGCATGAAGGAACAATTAAATTTGCTCCGACTTACAAATATTATCTGAATTCTAATGTGTACTTCGGATGCGTCCAGGGCAAAAAGGGCGAAAAATGGCGTGCTCCGGCATGGTATTGACATTTTTTTTAAAAAAATTGATAAGCAACATATTATAAATATATGTTAACATTCTGATTACTTGATATAGGTGTGACCGGATTATTTGGTACGGGGAGGGATTAAAGCAAAATTTATATGCTAGAGGTGAAGCAGATTTTTCCGATCATAGACCCGTGAAGGCAATCTTTTCAGCTGAAGTTGAAGAATTACAGACATTGAAACAACTTCAACAATTCTTCCTGTCGGAGAGGTTTGATCGAATAACAAACAAGCTTGAGATTTCATCTACCGAGAAGTTTCTATGTCAAAACAGATTAAGCTTCAAAATATAAATTAATATAATATATACAGTTGTGTAATGTATAATTAATTAAGTTAAATATATATATATATATATACATTGAAGGGTAAGAAAAAGAAAATTAAACAATTAATAAGTAATTATGGTGATGAGTGTACAGTAGTGATGGTTTTCTTGTTCTCCATTTTTTTTGTGGCGACGGAGTTGTCTTAGTCATCCTTTTCATTTTCAGTGGATTATTATAGTATTATCTATAGACAGGTTAATTATTATAATTAAATTAATTTTTTTTATCTAATAACTATCTTCCAAAATGAATTGACCAATCTAATGCTTCCAATTAGGGTGTTGTATGCTAACCTCCATACATGCATGTGACTGGCCGGTTAATTACATCCATATTCCAATGATTAGGGCAGTTTAAGAATCTAATTGATATTCTAATCTCAACCAATAAGGCTTAATTAAGAAAATAAAATGTAAACATAGAATACAAGACAAACAATCAATTGAGTGGCTGTTAAATTCTTAATTGATGTAAACTTTTGAGGCCTTAAACCCGTGATTCCTTCTCAACCCTTGTAATAATGAAGATAATTTATTTTTATGGACAAATTTATTATGTTTTTAGCTTTCAATTCAGCTCTAAAACGGTAATAATCCATTCTTGTCTCTTTGAAACAGTGCTCAAAACGATTTTATTTTTTCCATATTATAATATCTTTAGAGTTAATAATTTTTTATGAGGAGACGATTGAACTCAATCACTTGTTGCCATTATTTTTAATTTTTTTTTTAGAACTTTTTTGTATATTTAAATAATTTAAAATATATTGATTAGACATATATCAATTGTTGAATATCATATTACTAATGAAAAGAAAATTTGAGAGTGGCCAAGGAGTAAAATAGCATATGACTAGAGTAATATAAAATAATTATTAATAATTTTATAATTTAACGTGTTAATTTATGGATAGACCGTTAAGCTAAGATTTCTTATGTTTGCGCTGAATCGATTTATTAAAGAAAAAATATATTGATTACAAAATTTGATTGACATTGAAATCGATTTATTTGTAATCAATCATTAATGTGATTGACATTGAAAATATAGTTTGATTCGAGAAGTCAATTTGGACAAAATACATCTTCTATTAAGTAGCGTATAAAATGTTTTTAGAAAAAGCCACGGCATGTAATTTCATACCCTCGTCGTTTGTGAAATATAAGGATAACTCAGGAACCAAGCGATAGGAAGAAATTTCGTTTAATCTGTTCGTTAAAATCCAATCAAAGGAAGCCCCTTATGAAATCCAACCTGTTAGCGGATCAAACTAAGAGAGCCCAAGCCCGCGACTATAATAATAAATTTCAAAGAACTCCCGCTAAAAAGCCATTATCCAAATTTCGAAATCTACAGCCCAAATCGCGTTCGTTCGTTCGTTTTCTGCTTGAAAGAGAAGATGATGTGGAAGAATAGCGATCGCTCTTCCAATCTTCGCCTGTTAGCTGTTGAATTCCTTATTGAATCTGCTCATGTCAGTATAAACATCATATACTCGTATTTTCAATTTTTGTTCACTCTACAATTTACGTATTTGAGATTTTTGATGGCTAAAAATTTGAAATCGTAGCAACTAGAAGTTACTCCAATCGTCAAATACACTGCATTATCCCTCTTCGCTGATCGATTCCATCCTTCTCTCTCCAGGTATTATTTTAAAAGATTTATATCTATATCTATAATTGATTTTGAAGTTTAAGGTGAATTATGCGAAATAATAGCCAATTTATCAGGTCTAATTTGTTCATGAGGGAAAATTTGTAGGAATTAGTATATTTGGCCAATCATTCTTCTTCTGTAATTGTTGATGTAGCTTTTGTACTTCATTTTTTGAACTAGGGATTTAAATTTATTGGTAATTTCTCTGCTGTTGCCTGTTAAGGTTCGTAGGCCAACACGACAAGGGAAACTGGCTTTTGCATCCCTTGAGAGAGAGTAATTTGCAGTTATTTGCACTTGTTTCTATGTGGATTTCCAGCAAAGTGAGTAAGTTACTACGGCTTTGAATTTCATTGTCCTTGAGCCTTGCGTATTAGTAACCATATCAATCTTGTTATTAGATACATGATTCTCGTCCTCTTGCTGTCAAAATTTTGAAGAACTTGAGTGACAAGAGCATTAGAGAACAGCATTTTACAGCCCGAGACTTCTTGGAAGCGGTAAACTAGTTATCATCTATTAAGCTTTAAGAATTTGATTTCTCTTAATTGTCATTTACTTGAGTGGTTAACTAGGACATTGTACAGGAGGTGCTCTTTTTGCAGGTACATCCTATAGAATTATTGAGGTTTCTTGTGCAACTTTAATTTCAAATCAGATGGTTAATATATTGGAGACTTTAAGGTTCTGAATTATGAGATTGGTGCTGGAAATATTGCTTTTGCTTTCCTTGAAGGCCTCCTAGCTCAATTCAGGTAACTTCCTTTCATTCAGATGTCAAGGTCTTAAAGGTCAAGTTTGATCTGAATTAATGTTTGTTCAAGTGTTTGATTAGTTTCAGACTAATTGCTTAGTTTTCTTATCTTTTGAGTTCAGGGCAGTGGCAAAGGTTGGGGAACTTGTCAATATTGAAGCATGCATGGATATCATGGATCTTCTTTACGAAAAGGAAAATGCATCAATTCTTTATTGTTCTCCTCATTCTCTTGCTGCATCCACCTTGGCATGTTTTCTTATCCCCTTTTTTATTTTCTGGTGGAGAAAGTTTACATATAACTTTTTCTTGTTCCTCTTGCAAGACGTAACAAAGTTCAATTTCTTCCAGGTTGCTTCATATGTTATTACTGTTCCTAAACAGAGATGGAAATTTCCTGTTCTTCCTTGGGGTAAGATTCATTTCTTAGTGCGCCATTTTTATTTTCTGTGTTTCAAAATTGAACAAACGAAGACATCTTTGTAACTCTCAACTAAATATTTGGGCTAATTGGTCTACTTTTTCCTCGAGGAAGCAGAACACTCAATTTGATAACATTTCCATTCACTTTTCTTTTCAGTGTCCTTAGTCATTCAGTATTGATGTCAATGTAGACTTTGGTTCGGTATTTTGATGTGTTTGAACTTAAAAAAAATAAATAAAACATTCGATCTAGTGCATCCTTTAGTTGGGGTATATTGATCCATTTTCTCCATTCTTGCAGATTTGAACTTCGAAGCTATAGTTTGTTTATAGGATGCACTATTACTGAAATGAAATTTAGACCTCGTCGCTAGATACAAGTTAGGCAGTGTAATATCCGTAAACCTAAGCAGTCTTCCAATTCAAAACTTCGTATGCTTTAGGCATCTGTTTCGATTGAAGATACTTTTCTATTGTCGTGGTCCTAAATCCTTACGGAACAATTGGAGTAATGTGATAACGGAGAATACCATGGCTCTTCTGTGATCTTGTCTTTTTTGGTATTGTAAACGCTCTACTTGTGTGCAGCAATTAGCCAATTCCATTTCTCGGCTATGCTAGTGCTAGTTTTAAAATAGGAGCACATTGTGATGTTTTACTTTCAAGGAATTTTGGGGCTTAGCGGAGTTTGGTTCAGTTTTTAATATATACAATTCAGTTTCAGTCTTAACGGAAAAAACTGAAATATTTATCAATTGGCTTTGATGTTTATTAAGCCAAAAATCAGGAAAACTAAACTAACGTTACGGAACCAAATCAGTTCGTTCTATTTGAAAATGGGTTTGGTTCGATTTTTATTTGGCAAACTTTTGGTTTATTCAGTTAGTATTGATTTGGTTCAGTTTGAACCAAACCTACCAAATGTTCTGTCCTGGACAAGATACTTACGAAAAAAAAATTCTAACTCTATATAAAAAATTATATGGTGCATACGATTTTGGTCCTCATTCTTGTTCTTTTTTCTCTTTTTTAAAGTCTACAACCGGTATTTTTTGGCTCTATATATACCAGAAATGGTCTTCAAATAATTACGTTGCCGAGTTAAGCAGAGTTCCGTAATTTGAAGATACCGTAGATCTAGTAAGGTAGATGATTTGCAACTCATTCTTTATCCAGTTAGACATCATTTGGGCTTGAAGTTTGTGTCCCACATTAGGCCGACTTTTGTTATTGGGCCATGACACCAATTAAAGGAGGAGCTAAAGAGGCTCTGAGCATGCAAAGCTTCCCATATTTGATCATATCACTTTTAGCTGTCACTGAACCCCTCGTTGACCTTCACTCAGTCGTATATTCCAAAAATCTAGCTAGACAAGAGCAAACCAATTTCCAATTTTCTTGCCCTAGCAAACTGGGTACTTGGTTTTCTTTAATACAGTCATCTTTGATCTTTTAGCCAAAAAGATTGACTACTACTGGCCATATCAGATCATTGATCTGGTGGTCCGCCACTGACTGTAGCACTTCTGGTCTGTAGTCCATGTACAATTTGTACATGATCCATGCAAAATCACTGCTGACACCATATCAGTATCAGCTCATTGTCAATTTTTAAGTTGCAATTTCTTAAATTCTTTGGTGGACTACAAGCTGTATCCACATTCCACATTGCCTAAATTTATGGGCCCCTATCCTAATTTCTTTTCTTTAGATTGACATCTCCACTTGTGAACCGTAATACAGATACTAATGTATGAACTGGACCAAATCTTCTGTACTTTGATTCCTACAGTGAACTTATTTGCTTACAACATGACATATGTCTCGCGTGCATACAGCATATTTAGCCTCTCATGAGACAAAAATAGCAATGGAGACGTGCAAGCTTTGTATAAGACAAGAGAGAATGCAACTAAATTATCTATATTGTAGAGGTCGTATCGTATTTGAGATTGAAGAACAATCTCATTTTGGATGGTTGTATTTGATGGGTCATTCTCATTTTGGATGGTTCTATTTGATGGGTCACCAATCAATCACACTTGAGAAGACAATGTTATTTTTCATATTCTCACGCGTGCAAGGGTATTTCATTCATTGAATCAGTATATTTTATCTAATTTAGTGTTTGCAATTATATTCCCATGTGAGAACATATATACAGAATCATTTTCATCTTCCTCAGTGTTTTGTGTAATTTAATTGATTTTTTACAGCTACAATTACTGCCGCGAGTGTACTCCAACTAACATAAAATAAATAGTCTGTGCTTTCAACATACAATTAGTCAACTTTTGCTTAAGATATATTCACACCATAGGAAGTGACTAGGATGATCGACGAAACCATATGATCCACCAGTCCTGAATGGTCCCCATTTTTTTGAACTAGGTGATCTCCTTCCTTACACACTGGATTTATCTTTGATTTAATAGGTAGGTGAGGTTTTTGGCCGTTTCTGCTTAGGTGTCCCTTCACCAGTACCCAGCTGTCAATTTGATAAAACACTATTTTGTAAATTTACTAGTCAAGCTGTATAGAAGTTTCATGTTTTCATGGAAACAGAAAATCAAGAAGCAAAGATTTACCGAGTGAAAATATACTATGGGTCATGGAGTCAGGAGTTGTATCATTACGGTAGGTGATGATAGAAGGAGATTCCTTCAACAGGCTGTCTATGACTCTGTGTAAAGAGCAGTATTTTATCCAATCAGAACAAACATAATATTTGATATTTGATGCTAGCAGGACGATCATAAATCATAATAGAAGGTGGGGCTCCAATTGGACCCACTGTCGCTCATTTTTTGTTATCTTACTTTCAAGGAAGATTGATGCTCTTCCTGCTTTGCTACCGACTCTACCCAGTTGTTGGGTCCTTCCTGTATTTCTACTTAAAATAATTGTTATCATTGTTCTGTGTTTTTCTGGTACTCAGTTGTTTGCCTGCTGCATTATTTTTCTACTTTTCTTGTTTTGTTGATTATCCTTTTTTTCTCCTGCTTCTATATCTAGCAATCTATCTATACTGACACGGATGTGATTCTTATATACATGTGTTCGAAGTGTGAACATTGAACATTGATTAAACGAAGATTATTCATTTGGTCAGTGATTATATAATACTTGTACTAATATTTTATTTAGAAAAAAAAATTGTCATAAGTGCCCAGTTGTAAAGGTTTGTTTTATTTGGCTAAAAATCTTTTTGTCAAACCAAACTTGAATATAGTCACAAGCCTAATCAATTTGTCTTTGCTAGATGGTCTTTATTACAAATTTTCTAATACATCATAATTAATAACTCATCATGACTAGTAGTTTACTAGATTGGGTTACTGTCTTAACGACATTGGGTGGGCTCTACCATGAATAATTGTTCCTTATCCTTTTAAATTACAGGAAGTAGATTTTAACCTCCACGTGTGGAAACTTCTACAATTTACTTGTATTTAGTAGCCATCAAATATGTTAGCATGTGAAGACTTTAAACTTTTGATTGATTTGCGTCGGTTGATACTTGATATTCTCCAACAGAGATATGAAGCATTGATTGAGACTTTTGTTGGTGGATGCAGTGAAGTTTGTTACTTCATTCAAAGAAGAGGATGTTGTAGAAATTGTCAGAGACGTTCTTAAGCATGTGTTCGAGCCTTGATATTGGCCCAAATACAAAATCTTGGAACAGAAGACATTGATTTCAGGTGTCTTCAACCCCATTAAGAATATAACACAATTTTTTAAAAATAGAGGATATTCTGAAGGGATAGAACTTTTAAATCTCATGCATTGTAAATAAATCATGGACCTTTACTGTTAGGACTACTAGTCCAATGATTCAGTGAATACCTGAATTAACCTTTGCAAGGGCAAATTAAAGCTTACAGCTTATGTGTTTCTTATGTTTTGTAAAAGAGGGACATATAAGACACAATTTGTGGAAAAGATGATGGGACCTTATTTTTTCTAAATCAAGAAGTTATTTTTCAAACATATTGTGGCCTTTGATGGTCGAGCACAAACGCAATTAATTTCTAATGGGAATTAAAGTTGTACTCTTTTTAGTGAACTTTTTACAGTGGGTTCTATTGGAGGGGGAAAAAAAAGAAAGGGAGTGCAGACATTCAATGTCCCTTTGGATTCCGATAATGGAGCTTGGAGAAACTAGTGGCCAAAAAGAAAAAAAAATGTTTGAATAGAAGTGGTTGATCTCTGGTTATTCAATTATTTCGGGGTTATACGATTTTAGAGGGCCAGACTCATAATTGAGGACTCCAACTCCAATATAACAGGTAAGACTGGAGCAGAGTCAACTTATGCCCAGCCATGCCAATTCTTTTCAATTTCACATGGTCCTGTTTTTTTTTTTTTATCATGGTCTTTGTTTAAATGTCATTTTTTTTAAAGAATTCACAATTAAAATGAATATTCATGTTATGTTTATTTTTTTCTTTAATAATGATGTTTTCTTTTATAAACAGTTACATATGACACACGGTATTGAGAGAATTTGGGTCCAGCTTCTAGTAGGGTTCAAGCTTTGCCCAGAGTTGATCTTGTTCGAGTTCCTTTCTAGTTGAGGTGAGTGTATTCTGCATGTCTCTCGATATATAGAGAATGTATATACGTATAATATATGTATAACCAAAATGGTAGACACAAGTCTCTCCACCGACATGTATGTTTTTGTAAGGTCCACCACACGGGGGTGGACTCTGATTCGGTCTCAGATGTCTTACTTTTATTGTCTGTGTCAAGAAAGCACAACTTCCAGCTCCCAAAAGGTATTATTTAATTTATTTGAAAAGAGAAATCTTTATAAAGTGAACATAAAAAAAAGGGAAATTTTTGAAAGGAGAAGGATATATTAAGAACTAAATCTCCAATCTCGATATTATTAGGTGATTAATCTGAGGATAACTTTCAAAAGTTTTTTCCTAAAGTGCATGATGTCAAATTAGCAATCTCATTAGTGAAAAGTATAAAACATTTTATCGCTATCTAGTTTCAATTTTTGACATTAATCAATGTCAATCCTTAAGCTAAATTATCCATTAATTAATTCTTTATAACCAAAAGAAATAAAATTTGGTAAAGACATCTAGATAATTATAAAATTAAAATAAAATAATTAATACAATTTTAATTGTCTATAGTGTTATATAAGTGAAAAAAAAGTTAAAAAAGTGTCAACATTAACAGAATAAATGCAGTACAAACGTGTGAATTGAATTTGTCCCAATTAGCCTTAAATTGTTTAATTAGGATGCGGGTTGTTTATCATGAAGAAAAATATGAATTATTATGCATAAACACCCATTTGCTAGCTTAGTACACTTGAGTAGTTACAATGTGATGTTTGCTTATCTTATAAATTCACTAATCATCACATTTAAGGCATGTTAATTAATTCAGATTTAAAGTTAATTAAAACCGGCTAATGTGTTGTTTTTGTTTTGAGGCCAAATATCATTTAATTGTGTTGGTTAATAAAATCCAAACCAACCCCACATCTACTTGGTGGGAAATTTGAACTACTTTTCTTCTCCCACCAAAGGCAAAGGTTAGGTTGGTATACAATGCACAGGCGTTCACTTCTCATGTGGACAATGTATCTGCTATTGAAAAGCCCTTGTCCAACATTATCCTTTCCACATCTACAACTGGATTGTTAAATTAAGGTATTTATTTGCAAATTAGTTATTTTTTTAATTCAATCATATTGTATACCATAATATTACATAATACAACGAGTCAACACAAATATTAGGTGTTTCATGTATTGGGTCGGTTCTTTTTTTACCATATATAATATAGCATAATTTTATTTCCGCAATCAACTGCTAGAGTAGTTATCGATAAAAAAATCAAGAACATGTCTCTAGGAAATTATTGGATAATTGTTTTGTATTTTCTACATTTTTGTTATTTAGCAAGCGAATTATATTCAATATATCTTTGGTCGAAATGCTGGTTTTCTACTTTTTCTATGATTTGGAGACAACTTTGCTCTTTTGGTTTTGTTGAAAGACACCACTGCCTAAGTACTAACATGATAGTACTTTTTAACATGAAAGGATAACAAGGCACTACCTTGTATATACAGTAATTATAAAAAAAAAAAATGCCAACATCTTATGGGCTGCACATATTTTGATACCAAGTCATGCCCAATATATTCAAAGTTGTGACATTTGACATCATTCACAAAAGAGGCTTTACATGCTGCTTCTATATTCCAATTAGTCTTGTTAACAATGATCTTCATTCAGGATCGTATTGTTCATATTTAACCTTTTGACCAGTTAAAAATGCTAAATGCTATTTTCTATACTCTATATATGCACTTGGCAGGTAGTCTTCGTTCATTCCTTTTAAACTTGACTGTATAATAATATCTCCAGAGAAATAAAAGTGGTTGGCATATATACATTAAGTATAATGTTAGGAGAAGAGTGATTAAAGGGTTTGTAAATACTTAATCATATATTCCAATGTCCCTTCTCAAAAGATAACAAATGAGGACCCATCTGAAATTTCCTTGGCAGATATCTAATCAAAGATGGCATCTTTTTTCTATGATTGTTATGCTTAATATTGAAAATAATAATATTGGGCCCATCGCATTATAATGCTCACCGTGGCCAACTATTCAATTATAGTTCCTTTGTCCTTGTCTTACCCCTTACTTTTCAAAAAGTCTAATATTTCTTTCTTCCTATAAAATGATAATTAATCAATTAAATTCTTGTTGTAATTACATTTTCTTTTCTTTTCAATTTCAATTATAGGATATGTAAATTCATCTCCTGCTATGAAGTTTTCATATCTAAAAAAATTATTTTTTCTTCTAACAATATGTCGTTTTGAATATAATATTAATAGGAAGTTATACATAAAAAGCTATTAGTAAATAATGATCACATCCCATTAATTTGGAGAGGATTTGCAATTCAACTTTAGAATTGCATGTGATGTGCATAATGCTAACAATTAAGTGATTATTACCCTAATTTAGGGTAATGCCATGGAGAATAGTGGGCCTACCTCAATTAGCGCCATTATCAAAAAGAAGATTATGAAAGCTCCCTCTACATTTTTGTGCTTTTAAATATTCATTTCTTTGCATTATCATTTTGAATTCAATATTATTTAAATGTATGACCCTTTTTCTAACTCAAAAACTAACAAATTTAGGAAATTTCCAAATTTAAAGTACTATCATACATATACACATGCATACACTTCCTTTGCCTTTTCTTTTCTTTCTTTCTTTTTTTTTTTTTTTTGAAAAAAAATTGTAATTACAATGTGTTGAGATGGCACAAATCATTCTAGGGTTAAAATAAAAAGATCAAACTACAATTAATGAAGGATTTGAAATTCTGTGTTTTACTCTTAATTATGTAGATTATTATTTGTGGTTGCTTTATTAAAATAAAAAAAAATATTTCATAATAATAGTCCAATTTGTATTCGGCATAAAATTAAGGAAATTTTTTTTAATATATTTTAATTTTTATTAATTTACTAATAATATATCTACTAGTTGGCTTTTGACATACTTAATTTGGAAATTTCAAATCAGTAATATAGATTATCATTTTGGAACAAAAAAAAATATGGACATATTCGGCAAAGTTAACTGTTTTAATGATAGCATTTAGCTGTTATATGAATTAATTTTTTATAAAACGCTATATTAACTCAATAATATAGATTATTATTATTAGACTGTATTTCAGTATGCTCCCTTTATTAGATGTTGCCATGCTGAAAAATATGACAAAGAGGAGATAAACTACCTTCAATTTTTCTTTTTAAAAGGAGAATCCGAAGGTTTAAAATTTTCTATTTAATCTTACGGCTAATTTTTATTTTATTTTATTTTTACTTTATATAATTGTAGAATCATCAAAATTGTAGAATATTCTAATTGTAGAATGAATAAATAAATAAATACGTTAAATATCGAATTTTAGCAAGATTAAAGTTCTACTGCAATAAGATTAAATAAATAAAATATAAAATTTTCAAACTTCATTCTCTTTATCAACTTTCTAATGAATCATTATAACTTTTTTTGGCAATTATGATAAATTAAATTACTCTCAAATGCATACTAACCAAATAATTAAATTACTTAATACCAATTTAGATAGTTTTATAAAACACTTAACTACTTATTTTTAAATTAGCTTGTAAATTGAAAAAATAAAGTTAAAGGATTAAAAGTGAAAAATGAACCAAAAAAACCTTTCTTGATTAGCTAAAAGTTATCACAACAAGATCTACTGTGTCATAAATATAGCAAAATCATTAAATCATAACATGAGAATTGCCTTCAAAGCATTTTTTTTTTTTTTACTTTTACCCATTATTATTACTAATTACGTAACTTACTCTCTGTACAAGTAATTATCCAAAAGAATGAAAAACAAAAAGCAAAGGCAATGGATCAACTTTACACACAAAAGTTAAAAAAGAAATGCTTTCCTTTAAAACTAAAAAAAAACAAAAATACATAAAGAAAATTTAATAATAAATAAAAAAAAGTAGAATTAAAAGCTCACTATTGCTGTAATGGTGATGCTGCTGTAGTACAAAGCAATTCTCTTTTCTGAGCTTGGACATCAAGACAGCTACTTGAGTCAGTCAGCTAAACTACCATCCTATACCACGCTTTTATATAACGCGTGACGTACACGCTCCCTTTCTAATTGGACGGTTCTAATTGCTAATTACTCCTCCATTTAAAAATAATTTTTCTTTCAGATATGTTTTTGTATTATTGTACACTGTCCGTCCTTTTTCACCTCCGTAGTCCCACTTCTTCACTCTGATCAGAAAGAGAAGAGAACCCTAGAAATGAAATTTTTGCATGCTAATGTGAGCAGACCCCTTCATTGTGTCAGTTACTAGCTAAATTGTTTTTGGTGCATTTTAGCTTAACAGTAGCTCTCTGTTTCTTTAACTAGAGTTGGGGTTGGGGGTCCTCTTTCTTTTATTGCGGTTTTGATTTCTTTTTTTTTTTTTAATTGCCAATCATTGTCGTTTTTTTCTTCCTGAGTAACTTTACCTCTTAAGATCCTATTGGTCTCTTGCTTTTCTTTTTTCTTTTTTTTTTCAGTTTAATTTTGGATAAAAAATTTAAAGAATTGAAAGGGGTGAGAAAAGCGGGTTAGTGTTATTTGAGGTTCAGATCTGAGGAAGCTAAGTTAGTCTCAACCAATGTCTCTTAGTTTCTTGGTTTCTTTATGACTTTTTAGCAAAAATCCACTTGCTTCTTTACCTTATTCTTCTTTCTAGTTCTTTGTTTTGGGGCTTGTCTTTTTTTTCCTTGAAAGTCCGTTTTTTCCTTTTGGGTTTTTTGGCTCTTGTTTCTTGAGCTTTGTTTTTGAGTGTCTTCCTTAAATCTTTGGAGATAGAGAGGAGAAAGAAAGAAGTGGAAATGCTGGCTATTGGGAGCCCGACTATCAGTATGCGTACGAGCACTACTTGCAATGCTTTACTTAGAGAGCTTCAGGTCTTTCTCTTTTCCTTTTACTCATTTTTTTTTCTTTGTTTCTTTTTTGCCTCTCTGTGTTTTGGGGATGCCTCTCTCTGTTTTGCAAAGTCTGATGTTTGGTCAGAAAGAAAATATGTGGGTTCTTTTTCTCTTCTTGGAAATTTACTTTTATACAAGTAATGATGGATTCTAGAGAAAGTTAATTGTTTTGTTCCTTTAAAGACAGAGCATTGATTGTTACTTTATTATAACTTAATGGGTCTATGGGAGCTATGGATTGGTTCGCTTTTTAACCTTTTGAGTCTTAACGGTGATCTGTTCACTAGAGATTCGAGATTAAAACGTTCTTTTTATTTTTGTAATTTGTGGAAACAGTTTTTTTTTACTACATTTTTGAAATAAATTTGTCCAAATTTTCGTTCTTTTCCTCGTTTTTATTGTTTATCTACTTTATTTTGGTTGCTTTCATGTATTGTATTGATTTGCGTTTCGCAATTCATTTGTGCTATAGTTGGTGATTGAATCGGTGGTTGTTGAAGTTTAGTGGGTATCCTCTAAATTATTGGTTTTGTGGGTGTTAGTGGAACGGTGTACAGTGTGGTTTTGTAAAATTTTGGTTAATTCCAGTGGGAGACTAAATTTTCAGGACTTTAGCCTTTTCATATATCGTTTTGAAAGCTGCAATTTATCCTTAGGAGTTGATTGTTGAGGGTTTGGGTTCAATTTGATCAACATTGTATTCTGTTTCATAGTGAAACTACTGTTCCGAGCCTTTATGGTTTCTCTGAAAAATTGAAAACGATACGCTGTTCATTGTTTCCTCCCATAATTGCAAATTCTGATTGAGGAGTAATATTTCATGAGAATTACGTTGGGTTGGGGGCATGGTTAGATGTTCAATGGGTGACTTGGTCTTTGCAAAATTTATTGAAGATATTTCATGTTTTGACTTTCTTCTTGTTTCGCGAGCAGCAAATTTGGAATGACATTGGTGAGAGTGAAGCAGATAAAGACCGTATGCTTTTGGAGTTAGAGAGGGAGTGCCTGGAAGTTTATCGTAGAAAGGTTGAGGAAGCTGCCAATGCCAAAGTCTGCCTTCATCAGTCTGTTGCAGCTAAGGAGGCAGAGCTCGCAACGCTCATGGCTGCCCTTGGGGAACTTAACATCCATTCACCAGTAAGTTCTCCTTGCCACAATCAATCACGGTCGTGTTTATTTTGTTATTGTGCTGTGTTATTCCTGAATCTCTACAATTATATTGTTCCGTTTCTCCATTATGCTTAATTTAGTCACTGATTTCTTTTTGTGTTTATTTCATTTTGGCCTTCACTTTAAGTGTAAGCTATAATGCCTTTTTTTGGGCCAGAATTGGACTCCTCATGGGTGCAATGAGACTAGTTTTGTCCCTGTTACTAGTCCCATATTTCTATTTGTCAGTTGTCTCTGTTATCCCTAGGTTATTATAAAAGATTGTCAGTGCTATTTTTTCCCCTTAAATTACACCCTTTATGCAGTTGTTAAATAGTTGTATGATATGTTGATTTATATTTGACCTCATTTATGACCAATCTTATTGTTCATGGTGAAAGACATTTCTTTGAGCGACCACTTATTTATGCAACTCTCATTTCATAAATTTTCAGACAAAGACAGAGAAGAGGGCACCATCACTAAAAGAGAAACTTGCATGTGTTACACCACTTGTGGAAGATCTGAGGATGAAGAAAGAGGAACGAATGAAGCAATTTACAGATATAAAGGCACAAATTGAAAAGATCAGTGGGGAAATTTTGGGATACAATCATCTCAACAATTCTCTGATGAGTTCTTTAACCCTGGATGAGCAAGATTTGTCTATGAGAAAGCTTAATGAATATCAAACACATCTTCACACCCTTCAAAAGGAGAAGGTATGCAAATTATTATATATACAGGTTGTTGCTAAAGGTCCCAGATGCTAGAGTAGACTCTTACATGTGCTTTATCACATCTTGAATTATTGGATATAATTAATCTGCATAATTAACTTTGGAAGCAATCACATTATAGTGGGGGCAGTTGTGATTAATAATATGGACACAAGTTTTCAACAATCCATGAACAACTTAATGAGTGGTGTCATTTATTGATTTGCTGACAAATTTCCCTTGGATGGTCAACTTGTTACTGCTTCCTGAAGAATGCAACGTTCACTAGACATGAAAAGCTGAAAATTTTTGCATGATTTTTTTTTGTTATGCTATTGATATCATCTTGCATGTAAGATTGATTTTGTGAAAACAATTCCGCTTGATTGTTATACGAAACAAATGTTAGATACGCATATAATGTTTAACAGCAATCAGATGTTGTAGTACTTTTATACTTCTGTTGAACTTTATCGGCATCTTTAACTCTTAGGGTGGCTGTTGGATAAATTGTGTTTATTATGTGCTCTGCAGTCTGATCGTCTACTTAAGGTCTTTGAATATGTGAACGAAGTGCATACTCTCTGTGGTGTGCTTGGGTTGGATTTTGGGCAGACGGTCAGTGATGTTCACCCAAGCTTGCATAAAGAAAACCAAGAACAATCCACAAATATAAGTAATAACACTCTAGAAGGTCTAGAACAGTCCATTATCAAGTTGAAGTTAGAAAGAAAAGCACGAATCCAAAAGGTAATGCTGATAACATTTTAGCTTTACTGTTGTTTTCCTTCTCGTGTTTAGTAAACCTCTGTTCGGAATCCAGCTGAAAGATATTGTGGCATCATTATTTGAACTTTGGAATCTGATGGACTCACCAAAAGAGGAGAAAAATAGCTTCTCAAGAATTACTTGTATCCTTGGATCTTCTGAATCTGAAATCATTGAACCAGGCGTTCTTACAATAGATATAATTGAACAGGTTTGTATCACCCTGAACTTGTATATATATATATATTTTTTAGTGATTCAAGGGCAGCTTCATGGACTTCCTTGTCCTTTTGACAGGCATCAGTGGAAGTGAAGAGGCTTACTAAACTAAAAGCTAGCAGAATGAAAGAACTTGTTATGAAACGGAGATCAGAATTGGAGGAAATATGCAGAATGACTCATATTGAGCCAGATACAAGTACTGCTGCTGAGAAATCAAATGCATTGATAGATTCTGGTATAAATATCCTTGTTTTCTCATTTTTTTGGGCTAGCTTTTTCTGGTTTAATATGTTAATTTAGTTTGCAAAGGAATTATTGAATAACAAATTTTGCTGTTATTTTCAGGATTGGTGGATCCTTCTGAATTATTGGCAAATATTGAGGCCCAGATAGTCAAAGTTAAAGAAGAAGCTATGAGCCGAAAAGAAGTCATGGATAGGATTGACCGGTGGCTTTCAGCTTGTGAGGAGGAAAACTGGCTTGAAGAGTATAGTCAAGTAAGCTGGAAACCATCTATTATATGGCATATCAACATATGATGATAAGACTGGAAATATGAGGATGTTTGTTTTTCATCTCCCTTCACTCCCTTTCGTTCAGGTTTTATATTTAACATATTGCATGCTCTGGGTTTAATGCTAATGCAGATAATGGACTATTCCTTTAATCCAGTAGCAAGCTGTTTTAGAGTAGGGGAAATTTTGTTTTTTACTTCCCCTTGTTTAACTGTTTAGCATGATAAGAAGTCAAGTTCAATGCAAATAATGAACCATAATAAGTAAATGACAACCCACTGTGATACTATTTACTACTGGAGCACCTAGCCCAGCAACCTTAAGAGATTTTTTTTTCTTTTTTTTTTTAATGGATACCAGGACAGTAACCGATACAATGCTGGGAGAGGTGCGCACATTAATCTTAAACGTGCAGAAAGAGCTCGAGTGACAGTTAACAAAATTCCAGGTATTTCATTCTTCAATAGTGTCATTCTCTGTTTAGTAATTTACTGTTCACTGCCTTTTGGAGCTAATAATTTACTTTTTTATAGCAATGGTTGACAATCTAATTAGTAAAACTCTTGCATGGGAAGAGGAGAAAAAGATGCTATTTCTTTATGATGGGGTAAGCTATTTAGTTTCGGTGCAGAGTGTTTCATAGATGTTTTCTACAGTATTCTTCCTCTAACTATGTGTATATGTACGTGTTATGATATTTTTTGCAGGCAAGATTGGTGTCGATATTGAAGGATTACTTGCAGGCCAGACAGCAGAGAGAAGAGGAGAAAAAGAGATGCAGGGTAAATGAGCTGAGTCTTTTTTCTTTTTAAATTACCTTGTATTTTATTAATTGCTACGGGGAAAATGTAGCTATTTAGGTTATTAAGAAAATATATTCTTACCGAATTCTTACATGTTCAAATGCTCCAAAGTTAATATTCTTGCTTCTTACAAATAATTTACTGATTTATTACAGGATCAGAAGAAACTCCAAGATCTACTGTTAACGGAGAAGGAACTCATGTATGGTTCCAAACCGAGTCCGCGAAAAACTAACAGCTTTAAAAAAGCAAATGGTTATCGTGCAAATGGAAATGGCTCCATGACTCCTACACCTCGCCGAAACTCCGTTGGTGGCGCAACTCCTGAGCTCCTCACCCCCCGATCTTACTCTGGACGTCAAAGTGGATACTTCAGGGAAATGAGAAGGTTGTCTACTGCACCACTGAACTTTGTGGCCATATCAAAAGAAGATACAATGTCATTCGCTTCTGTTTGTGATTCTGAGCCAGGCTCTCCCTCTCAGAGTTAGTTCAAAAAACTGTTAATGGTATGTTCTGCTTAACCTCTATTAACCTTTAAATAAGTTTTCCTTTTCTTTCCCATTTTTGACCTATACTACCAACTTTTGTGGCAAGCAATATATAGCATGGTTAGTTGATTTAAAAAATGAAGACTGGCACATGCACACGAACATGTGCTTGTTCATTTAAGTGCTATGCAAGGCAAAAGGAGAATGTGACTTATGTGTTCTTTAACCAAAATCCTTTAGACAGTTCAATTCTGTTTCTGTTTCTGATTACACTAGAAATCTGATAATTTTTGTGCTCTGGAACAGGCAACATAACTCAATGGCTCAACACTTCAATTTTAAGCAGTGGAACCTTGTGAATATCAAACAGATGTACACTAGTCCGTAATTGTGAATTGTTAGGAGTACATGGGAGAGTGGTTACTGACATTTGTGAAAATGTGCTGGGATGCTATTTGCTTTGAAGAATATCGGCATCTGGAAGGAAAATACTGGTAGATAAATAGCTGGGAAATACTTGTTAACCTTCAAGTCTTTGTTCCACAGTATAGGGGAAAACAAATATGGTAGCTTTATAGTAGTAGACTGACCATGTTTTTCTTTTCTTTTCTTTTCTTTCCTTTTTTCTATTTGTGGATTTTGCTTGTGGTTTGCATATCCGTGTATATAATGTACTTCAGTGTGATGAGCTATCATTTGATGTAGGAAACCTTGGTATATTTAGAGATGCATATTGTAGGATCATTCTAATGTGATACATAGAAAGAAATAAATGTCTGTCTACGAAGCTTGTTCAGTTTGTTGTTTCAAGAGTGTATTAACGGCAGGGTTATTATATCAATTAGATGTAAACAGATCGATTTTTATACGTATGGGGCCGGGGATGTCAAGTGTAGCATGTTCAAGATCTATGAAGCACTGACAATTTAGTTTCTGTCATATACTTGCATCGAGTGCATTTTCCAGAATGATAAGAACATTTAAGATAGATTTTAGTCTTATTAGGAGTCAGGTTTGTACGCCTAATTATAAATATCCATTCTACAACTGAGACATTCCATTTTTCTTTTATGCCTCCTAATGGTCACATTTGACGTAGAACACATGTAAGCTAGAAGTGAAAAGAAAACTAATGGACACTAAGGTAGAGAAGGTGAGATTATGATTTCATGTTCGCAGCGACTGCAGAGAAATATACGAGGGATTTCCTGATGATTTGGTATCCTAACGCATCTTGTATGCTGCCACACCTCACAAATATCACATGAAACCATTCTTTCTCCATCATCATCTTTAGTTCCACAAGGGCAATCCACGACTCTGTTATTGTTACTACTTTCATATATCAACCCATTAATCGTTCCTCTCTCGCTATTACGCCCTTCAAACACCATTTTCTGACCCACTTCAACTAATCCAAAAACTAGATCGCTCCCTTCAGCATTCAAGTTCAGTATCGACTCGACAGCAAAACCTCGAAATCCCCAGTATAATTCCTTGAAGTTTCTTTCGACTTGTTGCTTTAGCTCATCAAATGTAGCATTTGATTTCAGAGTAATACACTCAAATGGTGGCATTGCTTTGTTTATCCCTTCATTAGCTACTTCTTCATTGTTCCTTAAAAAGACTGTGCAATAGAGTTTCAATTTCCTTTCAACGCCTAATTCAACTCTAAAAGGGAATTCTGTATGATAGACTTTTGCAAGAAATTTAGTGTCAAGAATTATTCTTGAAGCTGCTTGTATTGCTGTAAGAATTCCCATATTGAGAGTCTGCTTTTGGTCTTTAACAACATACTTATAAAAGTAGTACATATCCTTCATTACTTGACACCTTGTAATCTTATATCTAGCCTTTACTTTGGAATTGTTAATGTTAATGCTTTCTTGGACAGGAAATACATTTGAGACATCTTCTAGGCAGTACTCCAACACTTTCGTCACCGGATTCAAGCTCCGGCGAATTAAATAATTTCCGACTATACGGTTTCCTAATGACTTAAGCACAAAGTCTAGTAATCCTGTGTCACCAATATAAGCACGAGCAGCATCCCTAACTTCCTGCCTTGAAACCCATCTAAAATCAGCTCTTTTTAAGGATTCTACAATAACTCTAGTTGCCATTTCAATTCTCTTCGCAGACCATCTACAGTTAGGTTCTATGACAATTCCTGTAGTGTATGCATCAATAGAATTGTCCTCAGGAAGGTGAGATTTAAGCTCGAACATGAAGCGAAAAAGATCGCCAAGTGTTGCTAAGGAATAATCTGATAAGGTTTGGTATTTAGAGATGATGGAAGGAAGATCAGGATTAGTATTGCTAAGATAATGAACTAGTATGCATAAGGGCATGCCTTGGATAGTTCCTATAGCTTTTTGGTAGATTGGTTCAGTTACACCGAAGTTTCCTCTCTCATATTTGTAACCCCATTGACCAAACCAAGGCTCCCCATATGCTATGCCATGAATTAGCCTTAGTTCCATACTTCTCTTCTGTGAAATGTCATTCAAACTCACTTTCCTGCAACAACATATGAACATACCATTCTTATTTCATCGGCTTGTAAGCTGACAAATCACTTAAAAGATGTAAATCAAATGAAATACGCAAGAATTTGATCAAAGAGATGCCTAACCTTGCTTGTAAACCGTTGCACAAACGATCCCAGAATTCTATGATCTGGCGTCCAGACAAGTTGGAACCAGCTTCCAAGCCATTAACACACAACAAATGACCAAATCCATCAGAATGAAAGACACCATGCATCATATGGCCTTGTAATTCCGCTATATTGAACTTATTACCCTTCACTGAAACTTCCCCATCAAAGGTGCCTTCACGATTGAGGAAGGCAATGACTGTATCCTTGGATGGTAGCACGAAGTGATACTTCTTGTTGCATATCAGATGGTCACCCCAGCCTGAGCTATAAAGGAATCACCAAATCCAATGAGAGAATAAGAAAGGAACACACTCGTTAATTAAACGCACATATACTCTCTTTTATCTTCAAAATATATATATTTATATTAAGACAACGACAGGAACAACTACTAAGTCTTAATCCCAGATACATGCTTATATTAAGAGGAAAAAGAAAAGAAAAAAAAAGAAAAAAAGATTAGGAAGAAAAAAATAGATTAGTTATTCTTTATTACTGGCCAAGATTCACTGGGGTAGGTCCAAAATGCTAATATAAAACTTGTCCTTTTATACACAAGAGAGTCCAAGGTTGTCAAGAAATTAAAAGAAAGCAATAAAACAAGGGAACCAAGACATCACCAACATATAAACAATGCTTGCAGCAGTAGTTATCCAATGAAGCTTCAATTGGCTCTTCAATGACGAACAACAAGATATAGAAAGGAGGGTGACAACTGACTTCAAGCTGAAATGACCAACTTGGAATTCCATCACAAATATTACTCTCCGAATACCCTAATTCAAGAAGTGCTTTAACATTTTCCCTGAATGACCCATCAAACTCAACTGGGTATCCATTTTCACCGAAGTTCTTGAACCTAAACACCCTCTCTCCTCTCTTCCTTTTCTTGCAGTTACTGGTTATGTCCAAATGAGACATAACGACACAAAGATTGAAATCCCAAGACAGAGATAGATGAAATCAAGAAAGGGAGAGATAGTGCGTTTAACGAGCATGAAGAGATTAATTAGCAGAAATTCAAGAGAGGAAACCATGCAGGACAGGCTTGCTTATACTATACTATATATGCATTGCATTGGTCACACACTTAGTGCCTAGAAATAAAATTGGAGAGACAGAAAATGGGTACACAAGCTTAACTATCAAATTAAGGTATATAAGATTTGCTCACAATGTGCATGATTTTCTTTAAAATTGAGTTTCCATGCAAATGTATCGCTATTGTATTAGTAATAAGAGGGTTTTCTTCAAGTAAATAAATGGTGACATGCTTTTAACATGCAACTTTGTGACTATTACAAATTTTCTTTTTATATGTTCCGGCAAATTCTTTGGTCAGCTTGGAAATGTTGATTTTAGATTCAAGAAAAACAGACATAAACGCAACATTTCTTGCCTAACTACTCGTGCAAAATTTTTTTATATGCTCAAAATGCTCTATCCCGTGAGATCTTTCTTCACTATCAAAAGAACCAGTTCTCTGTCTGCAAATTAATAAAAATATTTCACAAGGTATTTGTTCGTTGCCCATATATGTAGAACTTATATTTTCTTGGTGCCGGCATAAGAGTTAAACTCGTGATGCTACCATGAGGAGTAGTTCCAATTAATACTCAGATTTTTTTTTAATATAATTATATTATTAAATTGAAAATAATGAATTTTTGTTATGACATTTCTTAAAATTTTATATTTGGTCGAAGGTTGAAATGATATGGTCATTGTTTTTTTATATAAATAAAAATAGAAAGAGAGTAGAAATAACTTATGTTATTTTAAATTTTTCTATAACAAAAGATAAAAATAACATTTTCTGGTTTAATTTATATATTTGAAAATTATAACGGAATATTCTTAGATGTTAAAGTTTTATAATATAAATTTTTAATTTTTTTATATTAAATTTTTTAACTCGTATTGTTTTCTAGTCAAATGGGGCACGGAACACAATTTGTGAAACATGCAAAGTTAACAAATTAAGACTTAGCCTTGGCATATTCACCTTATAAATTCATGAATCCATTTATAATTTGATTTTAAACTTAATTGAGTGATTTTTGTAAAATCGAAAAAACGAACCAAATTGAAAGAAAAATCGATCTTAAACCATTTAAATTGACGATTAATATTTCTTATAATCAAATCAAATTGAATCAATTCAATTTCAGTTTGATTTAATCTATATTTTTGCTTACCACAAATAAAAGAGAATATTTATTAAAAAATAGGTATACACACACATGAAATATAGCCAATATTCTCTTGTCTCTCACGACAAGTTTCGAAATACTCTTGTTCACATAACAAGCTTTTTTTCACCTTTGTTTTTTTCTCTTTCTTTTCTTTCTTTGTCCAATAATGGCTACGTCGAACGCAGTTGATCCTTTTCGTCCTATAGAGGAAGTCTATGCGAATCTTAACCCTGAAGAATCGCAGGATCGATTAGGGGTCTAGGAGAGTACGAAGCAAACTGAGGAACAAATTGATGATTCGGAATGGCATGCTGTTTGTCGAGTCTTCACAGATAAACCTCTAAATTTTGTTGCTTTCAAGGCAACCATGGGTCAAGTTTGGAGACCAGTGATGGCACTGATTATGAAAGATTTAGGAAACATCTCCTTTCTTTTACAATTCTTTCATACTATTGATCATGATAGGGTGGTGAGAGGTTGGATAGAGCTCTTGTCAGTCACTCATGGCATTCTCTTTTCCAAATGGCAAAATGTTATAATTTAGAAGTTGTACACAGTGATCATCTTGCCTTATTTGTTTCTCTTGGTATGTCCCTTATCTGTTATAGACCAAAATCTTTTCGATTTAAGAATGTTTGATTGCGTTAATATGACATTCAGCATGTTGTTGAAGAAGGATGGGTTCTTGGAAGATGACGTGGGATTGAGGAACAGCTTAAGCAGTGTGGCCGCCGTTTGAAACTGTGGGGTAAGCAAAAGAAAGCTTTGTTTCGGGAAAAGACAAAGCAACGTAAAGACCAAATGGTGAGGCACAGACACAGCAGTGATCCGGTCTGTATACAGTTGTTTTGTACAGTGAAAGAAGCCTATATGCAGTTACTTAACAGGCAGGAAATTTATTGGCAGTAAAGGGCAAATCAATTTTGGCTTCGAGATGGTGATGCAAATACGAGATACTTTCACATAATGGCTTCTTCACGTAAACGCAAGAATAATGTTGAACTATTGAAAAATGAAGCGGGACAGTGGTTCGACTGGAGTTCTGGCCTAGAAAATTTAATTTTTGATTATTTTTCTAATATTTTTACCTCTTCTTAGGGGGATATGGACAATATTCTCAATTGTGTTGAAGCAAAAATTTTCATTGATCGAAATAATGCTTTATTACAAGATTTTACTTCAGAAGATGTGAGGGAAGTAGTGTATAGCACGCATGTCGACAAAGCGCTAGGCCCTGACGGTCTCAATCCAGGCTTTTATAGAGCTTTTGGCCAACTATTGGTGATGATATATGTGTTGCTGTCCTTTCATGTTTGAATGATAATCATATGCCCCCATGGAGCAATCACATAAATATTATTCTTATACTTAAGATGTTCAACTGAACTTATTTTTTCCTTACGGCCTATATCTCTGTGTAATTTAATAGATAGAATCGATTATAAAGTTTTAGCAAATAGACTGAAGGAATATCTTAGCTTTGTGATTTCAGATATTCAGAGTGCTTTTATCCAGAAAGGCTAATTACCGACAACATAATGATTGCTTTTGAGATAAATCATTGGCTTTATCGCAAAACACAGGGGAGAGATGGGTATATGGCATTGAAAACAGATATGAGCAAAGCTTATGACAGGGCTGAATGGAGTTTCTTACAGGGTTGAATGGGGTTTTTATGATGAGTTTGTTATAAAGATAATGCGCATGGTTACCACAGTGAGTTATCATATTGCTCATGCAGGTCGACGATTTGGACCGATAATTCCTTCGCGGGGACTTCGCCAGGGCGACCCGTTATCACCATATCTGTTTTTAATAATGGTTGAAGGACTATCTGCTTTACTAAAGTCTTTTGAGAACCGTGGTCAGCTTCATGGAATATCCATAGCCAGGGGTTCGCCTTTGTTTTCGCATCTCTTTTTTGCAGATGATGCGTTATATTTTGTTTGGGCGGAGGTGGCAGAAGCTTTTACTATCAAACACATTCTTCAACTTTATCAGCAAGCGTCAGGGCAACAGGTTAATTTTAATAAATCTGAAATTTTTTATAGCCGCAACGTTGCTTCTTCTATACAACAATTAATTTTTGGTTTATTGGGACTTTCCACAGTGTCCAGGCCAAGAAAGTACCTAGGTTTACCGTCTGTTATTGGCCGAAATAAGCAGGAGGCTTTTAACTATGTTCTGGATAAGGTTTCGAAAAAGTTACATTGGAAATGCAACCTTCTATCTCGGGTTGGAAAGGAAGTGTTATTTAAAAAATTAGTACAAGCTATTTCGAATTATTTAATGACAGTGTTTTTATTATCAAAGAATATTTGTACTATTATTGAGAACGCCATGAACATATTCTGGTGGAGAAACGATGGTGCAGGTGGTGGTGGAATTCACTGGTTCTCTTGGCAAAAGTTGTGTTGACATAAGCTGGATGGTGGTGTTGATTTTCGATCCTTGTGACAATTCAATGTGGCTTTATTAGCTAAATATGGCTGGCAGTTTGTCAATAAACCTGAATTTCTTGTTAGCAGATTATGTAAGGCAAGGTATTTTCCGGATTCTGATTTTTTGCAAGCTGAAGTAGGGAGAAATCTAAGCTATATATGGCATTCTTTGCTTGCTGGCCAAGGCTTATTAAAGTTAGGTTTGTGTAGACGTATCGGGAATTGTTTGACGACTTTAGTATATAATTCTCCTTGGCTGCCTGATATGGTATCGCCTTATATTCAATCACATAACATCACTGGTCTTGATGATTTACAAGTTGCCGATTTGATGTTACAACACACTCATTCTTGGGATGTTGAGTTATTACAGCAACTTTTTTCTAATCATGAAATCCAGCTAATTCAATAGATACCTTTGAGCATATGTGAAGGAGCTGATAGGTGGTTTTGGAAGTGGGATTGCAAGGGGATTTATAGTGTCAAAAGTGCATACCGTCGGCTATATACCCAACAAAATAACCAACCATTATTATCACCTGAGATTTGGAAGAAAGTGTGGGGTCTCGACATTCCAGTCAAGGTTTCAAAGTTTTTATGGTGCACTCTATCAAATGTGTTACCCGTTAACAGCTTACACGATTCTAAACATGTATAGGTTGCGTTGCAATGTCCGTTATGTCATCAAGAAGTTGAGACGATTCTCCATTGTCTTGGACAAGGTGTTTATGCTAAGGAATGCTTGATTGTTCAAATGTGGGCTGGTGGGGTAATGTTGTTTCTTTTCAAAGTTGGTTTCCAATAATCTCTAGTAGAAATAGTCGAGCTTTACTTTGTGAGGCTGCTGTGGTTGCATGGAAATTCTGGAATGCGCGAAATGCTTTTGTGTGGAATCATCAGACCTCACACGCATTAGCAATTGTAAGGAAGGCACAGGTCCATCTTAGCTCTTGGCAAGCAGCAAGACTCTCTAGGGGTTCTTTTCTTGCTGTTCGGTCTTCACAAGTTACAGCGAAGTGGCAACCCCCCCTCCACGGTTTGAAGTGTAATGTGGATTGCAGTTTCAATCCTACTTCGAGACGAGCAGGTGTGGGTTAGATATTAAGGAACCACCTTGGTCAATGTGTTGCTGGGAAAATGCAGGTGCTGGGTTTTACACAAGATGCGTTAATGGCGGAAGCAATAGGAACGAGGGAGGTTTTGAGCTGGCTGAAGGATAGATACCCACAGGAAAGGTTACAGCTTGAAGGGAATTGTTTAGTTGTTATTCAAGCTTTGACAGAGCCTTATGCAAATTTCTCATATTTTGGATCTGTTATCAATGATTGAATGTCTCTTTTAAGGGATTTTACTTCACTTTTTCTTTCTTTCTTTTGTTAAGAGATCAGTAAATCAAATAGCTCATTGATTTGCTCGGGCTATTAATTTTATGTCTGATTCTATAGAGTGGATTTTAATCTCTTTATTTATTATTTGTGATCTTCTTTCAAATGCTAATAATAATTAGAACAGTTTTTAAAAAAAAAAAGGTTATATTTTGAAAAAAAAAAGATTTATAATTATTAGATTTGGTCATAAAGAAGTCGTTCTCTTCCCAAAATTATAACAAACACACACCTTACTTGCTGACCATTAATTATTCGAATAGAGTAACGCAACGCTTTCCGTGAGGGCTTCTCTGGTGCGTCAGCGGCAGATCCCGTTTCGGAAATTCCAACGACAAAAGCAAAAAAAGGCGAAAAAAAAAAAGAAAAAGAAAAAGAAATAAAAAAAAAATGAAAAATCTTTTGCACAAAGGGAGAGAGTAAATATGGATGTACTTACGTTCGGCATCATAATCGGAATAATCCTGCTCTTTCTCTGCGCTGTTTGTTTCATCACCATTGAAGGCACTTGCAAGCGCCGCAGTTCTTAGTCCTTTCCCAAACACTCCCTTCTTTTTTCCCGCTTTTTTTTTTCTTCTCTCCCTCTAAATTCTTTAAATCAACAATTATTTTTTTTATCCTTTTTTTTTGGGTTGAGGATGGTGTTTTCTAAGGGTAAAAACCAGATCTTGCTAGCTTTGCTAGTGGTTTTAGTCTTCTGTATAGATCTGAGCTTTTCTAGTGGATTCTGTACATCGCCGGTGCACGATGATGGTTCACATGGGCACCACCACAACCACCACGGCTGTGCTGATAGACATGCACATCATCGTCACCATCATGATCATGATCATGATAGTTACTTGATTGAGTCGATGTTGCCCGAGGAATTGGCGGAGGAGGAGGATATGAAGCTCTACGGTTTTAGCAATTATCATCATGACCACCATAGTCATGGTCACGACCGTGATTCCAAGCTCACTGGTCTAGGTAATATATATTAGCTCATATGCGAAAGTGATTTATTATTTTTTTTTTAAAAAAGGGAATGAAATGAAATGCTTTTTTGCACCTTTAGGCCTGTAATTTTCCCTCGGAAGTTCAACTTAGCAGGTTGACCTCGTAGAGTTGTAGTCTTGAAGGTGCATTATAATTGGGCTCAGTTCTGTGGGATCTTCAGGTGCCAATTCTAAATTGATGGTGATTTGATGAGTTGAGGTTGTGGATTGACTACGAGTATTAAGAGGTTAGGTTTTGTGTATTGTGGTCCTGCAGAAAGGCTTTGCCTTTATAGTCAGTGATAGTAGTAACCTCTGTTGGGTTTTGATTTCACTCTCAGAAACTGAATTTTCTGAGTCCATAGACTTTAGGGCATTTATCTTTCTTCTTTAAGGTTTAGGACAATTTGTGTCAGTTGGCTTTGTTCTATTGCCCTGTTGAATACGCAGACACCTGTCTCCAAGGGCAAGTAAAGTTCGTCACTTACTTGGCAATTGCTCGTTAATGAATACAATCTTAGACTTTCCTACAATTGGGGCGATATATAAAAATTTATAGAAGACATTAAATCCCATGATAAAGCAAAACGATACCTTCTGTGAAAAGGAAACACCAGCCATATTCATCCCTTGCTGAAGATGCAGAGACTCAGATACACTAGCGTCCTTCCCACTTTGATCAGGTGCATAGATGTTTGAAAAGAAGAATCTTGGATGCATCTCCTAGCCAAAGGCACAGCCTTCATTTTTTTCTTCCTCTAAGCCATCTTAATACAAGTGCCTATGGAAGCACATGAAAGAACTCATTTGGCTAGAACAAAGACCAATTTAGATGCATTGGACACAGCTTTATTGACGTGTAAAGCATATGCATGTTAATTAGATATCTCGTTTACTTCAGTATGAAGTTTGTAAATTACACCCCCCCCCCCAAAAAAAAAAAAAAAAGTTGCCATTTGTGCACTTGCAATTTACTTTTTCCTTCCTTGTTTCCATTACACTACTTGTCTGTTTCACTTAAACAACCGCACGTCCATTTGGTTAATCTTTGGAAATTTTGAGGGAAAGCGATCCCCAATATGTCTTATCATCATTACTCTTGATCCCAATACTTGTTTTGCGTAAATGATGTACTGCTGTTGCTGATCATTATCTTTTATCATAGGTCTTTGGTCACATGCATTGGGATGCTCACTTTTGGTGAGCCTGGCTTCTCTCATCTGCCTGATTATTTTGCCAGTCATATTTAGTAAGTGACTTTGTGAGTAGATACCTATGCATAATTTTATTGAATTCAGCGTAATTTTCTAAAATAGTCTTTGCATACTTGTATAAATGATTCTCCTGTTAGATGTTGATTTTTTTGCCCCAAGCTACGTATTTTTGGCGTTATAGTACCCTATTTATGTGGACAAAGTCTGAATTTTGTGTTTTACACATTATTGCAGTACAAGGAAAACCATCGAAGGCAGTTGTTGATTCATTGGCTTTATTTGGGGTCAGATTCTTAAACCATTCTCATTTAGTTTATAAATTTTGTGTTATTAAAGTCAATTTGTGTGAGTTCCCGGGACAACCTCTGCACTCTGTTTCATTCTAGTTTTAAGCATTATTGTTTATTTTAGAAAATTTGAATGGTTTACATCTTGTAATTCTTTGATGTAATGTATTTCTTCAGTAGCATCACTTATTTACTCTTCATCCTTTGTTTTCATTTCTGGTACTGTTTAATGTGAATTTTGGATTTCATGTATGCTGATGGTTTATTTAACTTTAATCAATCTGCCACACTGGTTTGACCTTTCTTGCATGTCAAATTCATACTTTCCTAATAATTTATGGTAGATCCTAAAGCTGAACTAACTCCTCTCTGCGTGATGCTTAAATTGGGCTATTCGGTATCAGCATGAGGATATTTAGCAATATATAAATTCTTGAAGTTTGGAACATTTTGTTTGAAGAATTTGCTTAGAAGTGCTACTGAGATGAGTAGAATTTGTGTCAAATTCAGCTGCTAGGACAGCCATTCAATCTGTCAAATATGGCAAGTGCTTTACGATAGACTGTCTTTGGTATTGCTCTAGGTTTAGCTGAATGGTTGCAAAAGATTTGTGCAGTATTTCCAAAGTTGAGATCGAACTAGTTGCATATATATACCTCTTCACCTAGTTGCATATATATTTGGGAATTTCTTTTAAATTTATAAAATTATCAGGTATCTCGATCATGGCTTGGAGCAGCAATAGCGTGTTGCGAGAATTGCTTGGTTTCTCACCTATACTTCAAAGAGTCCTTTAAGTTTGTTGTCCAATTTTATTTCCTTTTGGGCCAAGGATATTATTCCTCTTGCCTCACTGCGCCCTCATTTTTTTCCCCCCTTGATAATTTTGGCCGCAGTCTGCTGGCTAGCTAACCATATCTCCAAAAATTTTATTCTGAAGATTGGACTTCTCACTTGATAAGCTTATAACTTGTTTGCTTCTCTTGTTTTTTTGGAAAAAGCTATTAGTTGACACAAATGCCTTCTGCTTAAAATCTGCAACTTATTCCTCTCCATCCCCCCCCTTTAACACATAGCTGAGATGCTAATTTTTCTTGAGGACTGGGCAGATAGACATTTTTCCCTTCTAATAGGGGGTGCAGTTGGCAAACTATAGTAACCCAAGATATCACCTGTCCCGTAATGGCTTGAGTCCTAGGTCTTTCTTTGGGAAGGAGAGTGATAGGTTGTGAATCCTTGTTATGTATTAAAGTATTTCGATGAAGGAAAACTGGAATGAGTGTAATTCCTCATTCATATATTTCATGCTATAGGAAGCTCTTATTAAGTACAATTACATGAGTTTTTCAATTCCAAACCAGCGTGCAGTGACCTTGCAAAACATTTTTGGATCTTTGACTCTAAACTTTCGGGTTGAGTTGCTCGATTATTTTTGTACATTCTAGGTTGTAGTTTCTACAAAAGTATGAATGTTTTCCTTTTCTTATTTAGTCTATGTTGTATTGTTCTATTCACTTTGATAAAATTTTCCTTTTCTATTTTCAGGCAGGAGCTATGTTAGGGGATGCTTTTCTTCATCAATTACCACATGCCTTTGGTACAAGTTGATCAAGTGCTATTCTCTTTTCAGTTTGTTATGCTTCCTATCAATTGTTGCATTAACTTGTATTTTTACAGCCTGACAATCCTAATCTCTTTTCAGTTTGTAATTTCATACTATATGTTAAATGAAGTCTCTTCAAATGTTTGGCTTGAATGTATAAGGACTAAAATATTGGACAAAAGGAGTATCAGTTTTCTCTGGACTTATTCTTTTTAAGGTTGACAAAACCTTATGAAAGTCAACTGGAATTTGCAATACATCATTTTTTGAGCGTTGGAGTTGTTAATTGAGTAATGAATCATTAACTAATGTTTTGCAGGTGGTGAACAGTCCCAATCTCATGATCATGACGCGGACCATTCTCATCATGCTCATATTGGACATGGGCATTCACATGCCCATTCTTTGAAAGATCTTTCTGTTGGATTATCCATCTTGGGTGAGGACAGATACTTATGTGCAACCTTCTTGAACAGTGTCAGCCTTTGAAGTCTAAATACACATAGACAGCCTCCTTGTTGTTCTTGTTGTTTTTTATCACCTGAGTTTCTGTTGTCATTCAAGAATGGGTCGTGTTCAGAATCCTCATATTGTTCATGTATTGAATCAGTAATATTTTTGTCTACTTAAGTTCAAATGCGAGAGAGAGAGAGAGAGAGAGAGAGAGAGAATGACTAGTCCTGCAGAAGTTGTAGTAAACTGCTTCATCTGATTTCTAGAGAGGGAGAGGCAGAGGGAACTAGTCCTGCAAGATTTGTAGTAAACTACTTCATCTGAATTCTACCCTTTTTTTTTTTCCTGCGTTTAAGCACTTGCCAGGAGGAATAGGAAATATTTTGTTGAACTGATGCTATATGACTTCTTGTTTAATTGTTTTGGTCGCTGTAATTGTGGATACATGCAGTGTAATCTCTTCTCTTCAATTTATTATTATCATCAGAGATTTTGTAGATTGGGTTACAATACCTTGAATTCTTACTGTGTACACTGGTTGTCGCAGCTGGCATTGTACTTTTTCTTCTTGTAGAGAAAGTGGTTAGATATGTAGATGATAATTCTTCTGGAGCTCATTCATGGAGTCATGGTCTTCACCACCATCATCACAAGCGCAATAAGAAATTAAAAGAAGATGATGATATTAATGGTGTGATGCAGTCAGTATCTCCTGAGGAAACTGAAGGAAAAGGTTTAGATGAAGTTTTGGCTAACTCTTTGAATGGGGATAATTTAACTGAACACGAATCTCTTCGGAAGGTAAAAAGGATTTTAGCATATCATGTCAATTGTTCTGCAACTTTAGGCAGCTGGGGATCAACTTGGATATCTAATAATGCTGCTAGCAAAGTCCAATTTTAACCTAAAAGCCTTGTGGTATATAGTAACTATTGGAATATAAATTTATTAATATTCAAATGGACACAAAATCCTATCTGATATATCCTCTCAAAGAAAACTTAGCCCTAAATTGATGTAACCAACCCCATTTAGTTTAGGATTGATCGAGTACTTTTGTTGAGTTGGTGTGCTTGTATTCTGCAGAGAAAGACTACCCTTGATGGCAAAAATGATATGCCGCATATTGATGCTACTGATGGCTCTACAAATGCTAATAAATCCTCAATTAAAAAGGAAACTACGCAGGCACCATCAAATCTAGTGTTTGGCTATCTCAATCTGTTTTCTGATGGTGTTGTACGTATGTGCTTGCTTTTTTTTTTTTTTCCTTTTTCTTTTGTCGTCTCTTTTCCTTCTTATTTTCCATTGGGCTTTCATTTGCTTGTACTTCAAAAGGATCATAGTTTATTTAAACTACTATTTTAAAATTAGGAAAAAAGAGAATCTGCTTTTGATTTTTTATGCTTTGCAATGTTGACTCTGCAGCACAATTTTACTGATGGAATGGCTTTAGGAAGTGCATTTCTGCTTTATGGATCTGTTGGAGGATGGTCTAGAACTCTATTTTTGCTTGCACATGAGCTTCCTCAGGAGGTTTGGATTCTTCCATCTGTTCATTGATCAACTAGTTTTTGATGGATCCGTCCTTCATGAGGATTTAATTTTGGTCTCATTTTCAGGCATATCATAGTTTTGTTTCCGTCTTCTTTTTGGCAAATTTAAATAACTATTTAACAACTTTGTGCAATATTTATTGTTTGCATTATCACTGACTTGTAAACAAATCACCTTGTTATCTGCCGAAATTAGGATTTAATTGTGCAATATTCGCATTCAGAACTTATTACGACTGACATATTAGGGAATTGATTACAGAATAGATGCATGCTTATCCTGATATCTTGGCTCAATAACCATGTAATCTATATTCAGGCACCTACAGAGGCTATTGCTTCTTGTAAGCAATCTTATAGTACTAATATATTTTAACTTCAACTGCAAGTTACAAGGATGTAGGATGATCCTATCCTAATTAGTTCCTAATACATGATATGATTGTTTTTATGACATCGATTATCTTTGGGTTGTTACTTTTGCTTCAACTTTAGGACATTATGCTTCTTGAGAGTAAATAGCCTTGTGTATCTCTCTATGCAGATAGGAGATTTTGGTATCCTGGTAAGATCTGGTTTTAGTGTATCTAAAGCCCTCTTTTTCAACTTCCTCTCTGCATTGCTGGCTCTATTGGGAACTGCATTGGTGAGTACTATATCTCAAATGTGTTTCCTTTCTCATATCAAGCAATGAAGAAAAATTAAATATTGCTGCTTTTGTTCCAGGCTTTGCTCTGGGGAAGAGATCCAGGACAGTCATCCTTGATTGAGGTGAGCATCCCTTAACACTGTTGAACCTCACTTGGACAGTTAAAAATTTTGTGCAACTCTCTTAGTTTCTTTAATCTTCGCCTACAGGGATTCACAGCAGGTGGGTTCATATACATTGCTGTTGCTGGAGTGCTTGCAGAAATGAACAATGGCAGCTCGACTTTTAGAAGTTCAATGGTCCAAATAATTTCACTCGTACTGGGCATGGGTATTGCTCTTTGTATTTCACTTGTAGAATGAGAAAATACTTAAATATCTGTACAATTTTAGCTGAAATTAACAAACTCAGGTCCTGAACCATCTTTGTACGAGATCTGGGTTTTGTTATCGTATCTCTCACTTCGAAAAATGAAAATCAAGTCTTGAACTTTGTAATTGTAGGCAAAGTTAAATTGTGGAGGTATGAAGATCATCTAATATGATTTTCTCATACCCATTTTCAATTTCTTTGCTAATGGTAGGGCTTAAACAACTGCACTATGTTCATACTATGTTATAATAATAATATATAGAGTGTGAACATTTTACTTTTATCGAGTGTTACTGTTAAGTCCGAGAAACAGAGAAAGCTACAATCGAATACGAGTAATGATTGGAGATGTATTCTTTTACTTCTTTTTATGAAGTGAAAATGCTTTTTGTCCGTGCAGCTTATGACTGCCAATCTGGGGGAGATTGCTTTGGTTGAAAGAAAGAATTGGCATCTCACCTTTCGGTTCATCTATTAACGGCCTAATTCATGCCCTTGTTATTTGCACTTTAATTGGTGTCAACTAGGGCTGCAACGTAATCCTTTGAGTACATATATTTAGGGTTGTGCAAACGGATACAAAAACAGAACACTGAACTTTCCTTTCCTTTTCAACTGAAACAGCACCCAAAATTTATTTGGAACTGAACTAAATTCAGGTCAGTTTAGTCAATTCCGATATCTAAAATTTCAAATCAGAACTTAACGGAATATCCAAACAACCGAACTAGATCAGTTCATATCAGCCTTTTAGTTTTAACTGATTCTTGCTCGCCCCTAATTATATGATGTTCCATTACGCCCAATGTACCGAACGTATAGCATTAGCATTTTGTTGGCATAATTGCAGCAACAATGCTATTAGACATTTCTTGAAAATCTAACAAAGTTTCTCTATTAAGATGAGGAATATATCCCTGTGAGTGATGCAAAAGAATCACCTTTACATATCATAATCTTTCCTCCGTAAAAGAACATCAAAGGTGAAGCGGTTTTAACACAAGATTGTGAGATAGGCAGTTGATGTCATACAAAATACTATATATATATATTCCAAAATGCTAGTACAATATAAAGTTCTTGCTACATTTAGGGTTTTTTTTTTTCCTTCTCTATAGAAGCTAAATTATCATCTAATCAAGAAGAAAATGTTCTCATCACTCCGTAAAGGAACGAATTGAAAATAACAACATAAGAAAGAAGGATAAGGAATAGAAACTCAATTTACTTATATCTATATACCAACCATTCTAACACTCAAACTCATCTAATTGCTGAAGCATTTGAAAGATGGTGACTTTCTGGGTTGGTAGAGGAGGAAGAGAAGGCATTCTTGTCAAAGGAGTAATAATATGATCTCCATTGGTAAGAGTATGGTGTCTTTTACGCACTGCTCCAACTGGAGGCTCTGCACCAACAATAACAATCCCTTCTTTGTTCACCATTGTTGAAACCTCTGCTCTTTTCCTCAAGCTTTCTCCATTTCTCTCCTCATGCATTCTCCCATCCTTCAAATTATTTTAAGAGTGAACTTCATAATCATAATTGATATCCAAATCATAATAGATGAATGAAAAGTGCTAATGATAAGTGGAAATTGACTCATGAGGAAAAAAAAATGGCATGAAGCCCATGAAAGTTGAGTAAAATATAGGAACAAAAGCTTACATTGAGAACAGAAGATGTTGGTATTGGACATTTGACAGGGCGATCTTCATCTTGAGGCTCCATTGGGTGTTCAACTGGCCAAAAATCGACATCAAATTCTACAGATATATTATTAATGTGCATATCCATTTGACTTTGACTACTCCTTTGTCTGCTCTCATCTATTAATGCAACTTCACTTTCTCTCTTGCCCTAACAAATTTAAAATTAAAAAAAAAAAAGAAAGAAAAACCCAACATCAAAATCAGACTCAACAATACCAAACCCAAAAGAAAGAAAAGATAAGCAGACACTTACACCATCATGCTCCCCACATGACAAACCCATAGAGAGATCAATTGATGCTCATAAGCTAATGCCAGTATCTGTCTTTGAGTGAAAGAAAGAGAGAGAGAGAGAGAGAGAGATTTAAAAAAAATTTATAAATAAAATAGTAAAGGAAAGAGAGCATGAAAAGGAGCAGTGCTGAGAGAGAAGAGAGGTGGCGATGTGGGACAGTGAAAAATGAAGAAAGATTCCCACCATTTTCTTACTTTTGTTTTCTTGATTTTGTAATTAATTGCCAGTTTAGTTGCTTTTTCCTATAATACATAGTTTATATAACCTTTATCTTTCTTTATTAGGCTAGAGCTAGCTAGCAACTACATGTATCTTTGTTCTTTCTTTGGACGAGAGACAAAGAGCTCTTTTCTTGCTTTTAGCAACAGTACCACAGTTTGGCTGAAAATCTTAACAATCTCCTACTTTTTTGCTTTTCTTGAATTCGCAGAAGATGAGAAAAAAAAAATGAGAAATGAAAAATGCATATTAGAAAGAAAGAAATTGCTAGCTAGCTTAGAGAACGGAAAGCAAGATATTGCAGCCTGACTTTATACACTTTTACTAGCCGTTTGTTCTTTCACTTCATTTTTTTTTCTGATATGTGTATTTATTAATTAATTAGTGGTATTAAGATTGTAGACTAAGGATAAATTTGGATCATACGCAGTTGAAAGTCAGCATTTAATATTCGAACCTGCAAATGTTTAAGTTTCAATATCCATCATCAATCATGGAAAAAAAAATTCAAATATAATATTCACTTCAAGGCATCTCACGTCTCAATCTTCCAATAACCATTTTTTAACAGTAAGGCAAGAATAAGACAGCTTTCGTAAGTTAACGATAGGTTATTAAAGCAGCAGTTGAAACAAGTCGGCATAAATTATAATTAATTTATTAACAATGTTTTAAATATTCATGAGATCCATGGTCCAATAGCAATCTTGCCCATACAAGCCACCAAAATTGTTATGCACTAAATTTTTTAAAAAACAAAAACAAATACAAAAAAAAAGTTACAAATAATTAAGAAAAAAAGAGTGTAGAAAATAATAAATATATCTAAAATCAAATTTTTATTGTGATACGTAAATTTTATTTTCGGAAAAGATTGTGGGATTTGAATTTTTAATCTTTGAGATATATGCATTTACTAATTCATTAACGGTTAATATTTTAAAACAAAGTAGCGTGGTCTAGTGGTTAAAACACGTTCCATTCCATCATAATAGTTGTCGGATTGTGGAATCAACATTTCGAAGAAGGATTTTAATTAACATAATCACTAAAAGAGATTAATTTATCATTTAAAAGTTAAACGGGAAGTGAAATGACACTTTGACCAAAGAAGAAAATGGGTAATTTGTAATTTTTATGGCAAGGTGATAGAGTTTTTTTTTATTTTTTTTTTAAAAAAGGTGAAAAATAGATAAATTAGATTCTTAACCCAAATTAAAAACAAAAAATAAAATTTAATTGATTGTGAAAACCGCTCAAACAATGTGCGTAGGTGAAACTGTTCATATAACATGGCATAAGACAGAAGGGTAATAGGAAAAAAGATAAGATTAAGAAATATGAAGAAGAAGAAGAAGAAGAAGAAGAAGAAGAAGAAGAAGAAGAAGAAGAAGAAGAAGAAACCTCCGGTGGTTCTTATATGAACAAATTTATATGGGATATGAGTTAATTAAAGAGCATTCGGTACTGATACCAAATCTTTGAATACTACAAAATTAGTAAAAACCATCAAATTCATTAATGTGTTTTTTCTTTTTTTAGGAAAAAATATTGCTAAAATGGAAAAGCAAAAAGGCCTAAAAGGCAATACTAGCCCAATGTCTCAAGGCTTAGGTCTGTTGATATAAAGCCCAAAAGGCCTGTTTGTCTACCACTCTAGTCCTTGGTTGATTTTTCCCATCTTTTGTGAGGAACTATGAGGATGTTGTTTGTTGAATTTTCAACTCCACTATTTGGTTCTTCAATAAGAGAAATTATAAGAAACTAAAATTATAACCCTTTTAAATTATACCATAGATTAAATTTGAATTTACAATTTCACCATTCTAAAAAATTACTCAATTTTTCCAAAATAAATATATTTCTAACTTTAGCTTGGTTTAGATTTACTAAACCATTTGATGGAAAATTACATTTCACCAATAATCTATAAATTGAACTAGGAAACAAGCAAATCCATATAAGAAGAAGCAAAATTCTAAGGTTCAATGTGATGTGTTTGGTCATAGTTTATAAAGTAAAAATACAATATTTTTTTGTCCATATTAATAGTCATAAGTGGCATATTTGTCATAAACAAGAAGGGTAAAAAAGAAATAAAAAAAAAAAAAGACCCACATGATTTACAAAAGAATGTATAAAACCAGCAGCAAACTCTTGAAAAGCAAGAATAAAATAAAGTTGGTGCTCTCAAATTGGAAACAAAGAAGGAACAATAGAAGAAGATAAGAAATAAGCTTTTGTTGGCACATGGGCTCAATAGTCCATACATATTATGCCCTACTATAATAAAAACAATTCCTTTATATGAATATGTGTATATATTTGTATTAGATTTTGTTTATTTGTTTCTATAAATTATTTGAAAAAAATAAAAAAGTAAATATATATCCTTCCTTTGATAGATGCATATTTTTGGGTCTCTCTCTTTTTCTCTCATTTTTAGGGCTTTCTCTCTCCTCTCTCCTCTTTCTCATTTTCTATCTGTCGTTCTCTCTCAGATTTCTCTCTCCTCTCTCCTCTCTCTCTCTCTCTCTCTCTCTCTCTCTCCAGAAAGGCAAAACCCTCAAGAGCCGTTTACACCCCCAAGTAAGTTTTCTCTCTCCTCTCCTTTCTCTCTCTTTCTCTTTCTAAAATTTGAATATATGGGTCCTGTACTGAAGACCTACCTTATATACATATACATGTCTATACATCTACATTTTTGGGTTAAATTGCATATCGTGATTTCGTGATTTCGCTTCCGCTCTCGGAGATCTGCAATTGTTGTCAAAGTCAAATCTTTGAAACCCTAGTTTATGGAAATGCTTTCCATTTTGAAATTTCAGTATTGTAGATCTGGTAATGGGTTTGTGGTTGGGTGCCGGAGGAAATGCTGGATGTGTCGCAGAGACTTGAATCTCGGAAATTTCCGTTTTTTTCTTAATGAATTTTGGAATTTGAATTTTGTTGTGAGAATTAAATTTTCTTATTCTGGATCTGAAATTAATTAGAAATTGTAGCGCAATAATTGTCATTTCGTTTGTTTTGGCTTGTAAATGAATGTGAAATTGAAAAATGTGATTCGAAATTGTCACCAATAGACATTGTTTGTTTTATGTATATACCATTTTTGCTGATCTATTGGCATTTTGTTCAGTTATGCTGAAAATTGAATCGATCTGTTTTGTTGGTTGAGCCATCATTTCAAAGCATAATTTTTATCATGTTTGGATTTTGAGGTTCGAAACGCAATGCTGTATTGAGGTGCTATTATTTTTGTATTTGCAGTAATTAGGATTGCACTGCCACTATTATATTGTTCCAGAACTTGTTGAAAAAGTTGATTTTTCGACAGGAACTGAATATAATATGTTGATATATATTGGAACAAAGGACTAATTTCCCTTACTGCTGTGTTGCTCACAACTTGTAGTTTTCATGGATGACGATGCACTCAACATGCGCAATTGGGGTTATTATGAACCGACCTTTAAAGGGCATTTGGGTCTGCAGCTCATGTCGAGCATGGCAGATCGTGACACTAAGCATTTCCTACCTGGGCGTGATCCTAATAACATAATGGTTGGTGCCAATGGAGCTTTTCATCCACGCGATTGCGTGGTTTCAGATGCTCCTGTCCCTATGAACTATGTAAGAGACAGTTGGATGAGCAGGGTGAACATGTTACCTCCAAATCCTAATTATGCTGTTATTCCTGAAACTTCTAGTGCTCACTCCTTGCAAGTTCTACAGCCACCGAATTCATCAAGGGATGAGAGGGTGGCTAGGACTGAGGAGCCAAATTTAAATAAGGAAGGTACCCAGTTGAAGAAAAGACAGGGTGGGGGTGCCCCCAAAACCCCTAAAGCTAAGAAACCTCGGAAGCCAAAAGATAATAGTAATAATGCAGTTCAGCGTGTGAAGCCAGCTAAGAAAAGTATGGATGTTGTGATAAATGGGATTGATATGGACATTTCAGGTATTCCTATTCCAGTTTGCTCATGTACTGGAACTCCCCAGCAGTGTTATCGGTGGGGCTGTGGTGGATGGCAGTCTGCGTGTTGCACTACCAATGTATCAATGTATCCCTTGCCAATGAGCACTAAAAGACGTGGTGCTAGGATAGCTGGAAGGAAAATGAGCCAGGGGGCATTTAAGAAGGTATTGGAGAAACTTGCTGCTGAAGGCTATAACTTTGCTAACCCTATTGATTTGAGGACTCACTGGGCTAAACATGGTACCAACAAGTTTGTCACTATCAGGTAGATTTATGTTGGTACAGATGGTGGGACTCCCATTGCATTTGGTCTGCTTCTATTGTACATATCTGTGGCTTTTCGCAGAGATCTATCTGGTTCGTTGTAGTTCATGAATCTTCACAGATATGATACATGTTTTTGAAATTCAGACATCAGCTTTTTTTTCAGAATCTTTTTTAATTTTTAAGTTCTGTTTGTGTTATAAAGGCAACTAGTAACTTCTCGCCACCAGGATGTAGGATGTGGATGAAATTAAATTTTTTGTTGGATTTTGGATAACATCTTTCTCAGCCTTAAAATGAATCTCATCAAAGATTGGCAATTGATTGTTCCTTTCACCATGTATCATTGTATTACACTAAATGTTTTTTCTTTTTTTGTTTATTTCATTGCTAATAGATGCTTCTAACTGCTTAAAGGTTTTGATTTTATTTTTAATTTGTTGCTACTGCATAATGATGCTAATGTTGGTGTTCATGTAGTATTATATTTAGTGTCAGCCAACATGCACATTATAATTGTTGTTCTGTGTTTATGTTGTGTCAGGAACGGCAATTCTCCAAAATGCAGACTACTTAACATATGTGTGACTGCACACATTATGATTGAAAATTGTGTTCTGTACATAGTTTTATACCTGCTTTCAGTGTGTGTGTGTGTGTGTGTGTGTGTTTTTCCCTGATTGTTACTCCCGTGTGCTTGCTGGATCGCATTTATGTAAGTTTATATGCAGCGAAGTGATATTTATGAATATTTGAACTTATGGTCTGCTGACTAATTTGAATCATGCTTTTTTTGATAGCTGATGTTGCTTCTAATTAAAAGTGTATATTAGTCCATTTCTTACAACTTCTGTAATGATGGCTAACATAAGCTTCATTAGGCTTTTGAATATATTCAGATGAATGTCTTGCTTAGATTGCTAGACAAATTTACTTTAAATTTTTGGTGGATTGGTCTGTACATGGGAAAGGAAAATGTTTATTCGTTAAAGAGAAAACTTGTCTTGTCTTGTTTCATTTTCTTGCTTTTGTTCTTCTGTTTCTCTCTCTCTCTCCCCGTCCCCTCCCTCCCTCCCCCCCTTTTTGTAATTTCTCATGGTGTGGGGGCTGGCAATAGTTGGCGAGGTCTTTATAATTGGTTGGTGTTGGTGTTTCTTTTTATCGGTTGTTCTGTTGCATCACATCTGGATATGCTAACGTGTGTCATAGGATAGCCTTTCATGGGCTTCTTCTGTTTGTAGGCCTCTTTCTTTTTGGATTATTTTAGTATCAGGAACTAATGAACTATTGACATGTTTCGCTAAAGTGCCTCTCATGACTCTTATGAGAACGGTGCGTTTCGAGGTGTGAAGTAGGAGAAAAAGGGATTTCATAATTGAGGTTTTGAATAAGACGGCCTTTTTATTCTTTTATTAGCTATAGGTGGTATTCGAAAAAGCTGAATGGAAATAATGTTTTTGGATAATGAATGGATTAGGTAATTAGTTGGAACGTGTAAGAAAGATTAACCAATAATTCAACAAAATTGGTCAGTTTTCATGTTAGGAAAGAATTTGTAGAAATGAATTTAGTACTAATACAAGACATTAATATAAAGTACAATGGGTATTACTACAAGGCAAGTTCGGTAAATTGTATTTAGTTTAATCAAAGACATGTTATTGATGCTTAATTAGTAGATTTGGGGGAAAAAAAATTTCTAAAATTGAAATGCTACTCAATTAGAACTCTAAACTCATCTAAAATATTAATGCAAGCAATTGTTTCAGGTTAATTCCGAAATTTTGGATTAAAATATAATTGAACTTCCAAGTTTCAATCAGTCAAAAACCAACTCTCGATAAGGGAAAATTGATCTGTTACGTATAAGCTGGTCCTAAAGTACTTAAAAAGGAAGAGAAAAATTGGACCTCCTTATGGTTATGGGTCACATTGAAGTGCCCAGTTGTGAGGTATCAGATTCAGCCCAACTTGAATCTCTAATAGACTGCTCTCGTCCAACAATCTACCTGTAAATGATTTGTGATTCCATATATAACATCCCATGTCAAATCTAGACATTATTCAGTTTTCCCGAAATATAAGAACATGATCATAAGTTTGTGAATTGTTGGTATTTTCCTGGTGTAATTAAATGAAAAACCTGTTTCCTTTACCTTTCAAAATACTATCCTTTAAAAATAATGGATATTGAAACATTTAAATCTGAATTTGAGTCAAATCAAAAAATAAAAATATTTTCCGAACACGTATCATTTTTTTTATTTAGTACCAAACTCCTAGTAACTGGATTGAGTTTCTGAAAATACACAATCATCTGCCAATCCTACTTGTGACACAATGAAAAACCCCTTTTCCTTTATGCATCTAGTCCTTAATTGTTTATGAGCCCTAAATGCAAGAGAGGATCATTTTTGTTTTTCTCAGCAGCTTTAAATTTAATTTTCACCTTTTAATTAAGCAGCATTTTAATTATCAAATAAAAGCAAGTGATCTCATGGCCACCATTTAAGTAGCTGCAATGATGATGATAATAATAATAATAATAATAATAATAATAATAATAATAATAATAATAATCATCGAACTCAAAATTTATTTAGAAGAGAAAGTTAAAAAATGAAATTAATTACAACAAAAATATCATTCGTTGATTAAACATCTCATTGAAAAAGGGGGTAACTGCACAAATTCCACATATATCAAACTGCTAGAAGCTAATTAAATCTGGAAATGTATCTTGTCTTTTATGAACAGGCACAAGATCAAGGGGAACACAATTTTTCTGAAATGGGGTTTCTTCAATATTCTTATTCCGTTCATTAGAGATCTTCAAATCTTCTTCGAAAACCTCCCATTTTTCTGTTATTATGGTCTTCAAACTGTTAGAATTCTTGTCTTCTTCAACAATGGTAGAAATGACAACATCTTCTTTAGTATCATCAGAACATCCATTAATTATGCGTTCAAGTTCTCTAATATCTTCTTCTGATATATTTGTCACTTGAGGAACTTCCATTGCATTAAGAACACCAAAATCCCTGCAAAAATCAAAATACGAAGCAAGATCCTCAGCTTGTCTCATCGCTTTTTGAAGAACCCTAAACGCCATAGAAGCTTCCGCCTTTCCAACTGAATATATGCTTAACAAAATTTTTGCGATACCATTGCAAATTTTGCTATAAATATCAAATATTTCAATAATAACACAATCCATAGCTTCAAGGATTAAAATTTGTCTCATGTTCTTATTCAAGGGTTTTATCTGAAGCAGAAGATCAAGCAAGCACTGCAAATTTTTCAACTTTACAAGCTCTTGAATAATCGAATCTTCTGTTTGCTTACGTTGATGATACAAAAGCATAGACCTTTGATCTAAAAAGGAATAATAAGATCGAATGAACGTATTGAAACCCCGCACTTTCCTAGGTTTCGAGTGCCCATCGGTGAAATTTGAAAGATCAAACGGTAACTTCCCAATCCTTAAAACAGCTTGAGTTTTGCAACAGAAAACGCCATGCATTAACATTAAGCCTTTAAGAGCGACAACCCAACTCTGAGTTTTTTCCAAGCGAGTAGTGAGTGCATATATAAGAGGCTTCATGCTTACCGGGGATGCACGTACCCATGCAAATACTCTTTGTGTATTCTTGTAATCCACGTAGCTTTCATTATGACTAGTGGCTTTAATAATGGCCGTTTCAAGATCAGGGTTCCGGTAAGAACCCTTAGGAGAAAGTTTTGCTACCAATAAGCTCGTCTGGTCTTTGAGGGCCCCGGCGGCCCTCATCCAGAGCGTCATGTCCTAATGGATTGGCCTGACTCATTCTGATAAATTAGAGGTATTTATTAGTCTATTTTTGGTTTTTAATTATTAATTTGCTATTTGTGAAGTGGAAAATTCTTGACCGGCCAAAACAAAAGATTGTTGAATTTTCAAAATTGTTTAATTATTATGTCGTGGTTTACAAATAATGCTTGTTTTGTGGAGATTTTGAGTTGGCATATTGCTTGACTTTGTCATCTTCTTCGAATTTTTAATTTTTATTCCTTATTTTCTTTCCTCGGTAATTTAGGAATGTGTCCCCCGTGGCAGCTTTGGAGTACACGTCATGAACCAAACAAAATTTCCTCTCTTCTTTAACCCAAATGCATAAATTTTAAGTGAAAATTCATATGCCACCGGCCACCCTTAATTTTTATTTTCACTCATAGATATTTCAATTTAAAAAACTTTAATTTGTACAATTTTTCAATTGAATTGTAAATATATTGAATAGTTAAAAAATATAAACAGTTTTATTCTAAAAATTGTAACTGTATATCAAATTAATATTTCACATATAACAATATAAAAATTATTAAGAATTGTTAATTGTTGTTATGAAGGAAGTATATAATATTATCGAAATTCATAACTTTAGAAAACATAAATTTTTTGAAAAGTTTAGATTCTTTTACGTCAAATATATAAATAAACTAGTCGTTATTTCGCATTTCACACATAATATATATTTTTTAAAAGAAATATTATTATGATATTATTTATTAAAAAAATTTTGATATGGTGCATATTGTATTAGACGTACAAAATTATATTAATGTTTTCAATATCTACACTTAATATTTTTTCCTAACATACAAACCTCATTAGTATAGTATATATTATTATCTTCTTTGTCAATAATTTTCACTTTGTCCACACTTTTTTCTCCAAAACTTACACAACAGTTACTGAATAGACCTGCAAAATACAAGTACTCCTAAGGTTTTTTAAATTTTAAGGGATAAACTAATCAACTTGGTCATATAGATAGCCTCAATCGAAAATTTTAAATAAAAAAAGGTGTGACGATTCAGATGTGGGCTATTATTGAAATGACCCATTAATTTATTTTTAAAAAAATTTTTGTTTAAAATTTAATTATAAATTTTCACCAATGAGAATTAGCGAAAAATAATATTTTATGCCGCAAACCGAATCTGAAAACCAAATTTAAATAGTCAAACTCAATCGAAAAACTCTTAAATCAAATGTAAACTAAGCTAAATTGTTAGGTTATATCAAATCGATTCAAGTTGAACCGAAACTAATTAGATAAAGCTGAAATTGAACCAAATCGCTCAAAAACCCCATCTCTCCTCTCCCTTTCACGCGACACTCTCTCTCCCCGATAACTCTCCCTCACTACCACCACCGTTCCTCAGCCTCCGGTGACCCATACCGACGGTTGATCACATAAAAAGCCAGAGCTCGATGAGGGGAGCTCGTGGATGGTCTTGATTCGCGTGGAAAGGGGCTGGATCGAGCAGAGACCCGATCGACAGGAGCAATGAAGCTGCGACCTTATTCCGGTGAATTTTCGTCATTTTCGGCAACTCCAGTGTTAAGGATGAACCCAGATTGACTCCCCTTCTCCCTGCGTGCATTTACCCTTTGAAAATTTCAAGTATCGTGGTTGGATTGCAAAACCACCATTGACGGCGAAGGAGTTGACTGTCGAGCCCGATTCGGCGGGTTGAAGGCCTGAATCTCGCTCAACTAATGCCAAAGATGAAGTCTTTGGCGAAAATCGAGTCGGTTGGTGGTGCCCTTGCAAAATTCTAGGCAAGTTTACTTTTTCGGCCACCGTGCACGGCAGCGGTCCGGTGATTGGCCGGCAAGACTCCGGCGAGACACATAGAAGGCAGAACACTGCATTTCCCGCACTGAACCTGAATCCAAAGTCTGATTTTTTTATCGGTATAATTTATATTTGAGTCGTTTAATTTCAATGCAAATACAAATTGAAAACTAAATTAATAGTAGATTAATTTGCCTTGATTAAAATTAAAAAAACCTGTTAAATTAATTCTGAATTGAATCCCCAAATTGTTAGTGAAATTATAATTCTGGAAATTCTAAATTAATGGTGAAATCAATTAATTTATGAGAATTATTGAACGAATGATAATAAATTGTAAATGGTATAAATTTGGAATTAAGATAGTTTAATTATTGATAAATTATTCCAATAGAGTAAATGTTGATATTGATAAATTGAGAAATAATAAAAATGGCGAATGAGATGTTAAACTGTTTTGCCCGAAGGATGGGCTGTGGATTATTGCTGAAAATGTGAAATTTGGATAGATTAGATAATAAATAAAATGTTGCCAAAGCAAGATAGAAACAATAAAGACAGAATTAATATGATGTATGAATTATTTTA